>JABUQX010085900.1:12500-15000 GCA_015478945.1 Trachelipus rathkii
GCCGCATTGCTGAAGTTTGAAAAAATGGGGCAATTTGGATCAAAATTTGAACATTTTTAGGTTTTGCGGGACAACGGTAATAGGTAGGAATTAAAATAAGGGCTAATTTAAAGATGGTATTATTAGCTTTAAACGAGTATCGTTTGTATATTAACTCTAGGCAAAAGATGGAGAAAGATATAATTGAAATACCAGATCTATACCTTTTTTGGGGAAAAATGACCGTTTTGGGCAAAAAAATTCACATTTTTAGCTTTTGCAGGAGAACCGTTATAGGTAGATAGGAAAGAAAGTACTCATTTTAAAGCTGATACTATTAGCTTTAAAATGAGCACTTACTTTTTGCTTTAGGTATAATAGTTTAGCAGATATACCTGAAATTTTAGGTCTATTTCAGGTCAGGTAGGCTAAATAAGGCATTTTTTTATACTATTACTTGATTACTTGGCTCTTAGCCTGAAACCTAAAGAATAGTACCGAAATAATTAAAAGTATTCCTTATTATTATTTTCATCAGTCCTTTCCAAAAAAGTTCAAGTATAATTTTATTTTTAGTTAACTTACAAAAGAAAAACCTAGAAAAGAGGAAAATAGTACAAAAAAGTTTAAAGATTTAAAGAACATTACAAGCTTGTCGACAAAGTTGTCCTAGATGTGTCGGGATAAAGATTGCGACATTCCGATACCACCTGGAGGAGATATTGTCTTTGATCTTCGTCGTGTGTAAGGGTCTGGCTGTAATCTTGAATAAGTTTAACTCCCCTTTCTGCAGTGTCATTAACAACTTTTAAATGTGCCACCAGGCCAAAGCATTTCAGATATTCTAAATTGTCATTCCAGACACTGGGATCCTCATGTAGAAAGTTTAATGATATGTTACATTTTTCAAAAAAACTCAGGCTTTGTTCAGTTATGAAATAGGACAGGTCTTCTCCTTGAAATATTCTCTTCACCATTTCATTGTTTATTTTCACACGCACAATCCTCTGACAAACTTCATCATCTTTATCATCTTTATAAGACAAAATCTTTTCGGCCATTTTCTTTTTTAATACTTCCGAGACATTCTCATCAAATAAAGCAAAACAAACGTGCTCTGGGTTAAGGTACCATAAATGATTTAAGAACTTCTGTAAAACTTTCTCCGAAACACCTCTGTCAATTTCTCCATATTCTAATGTATCTTTGATAAATTTAAAATCTGAGTTTGGAGCTGTGATAGCATTGGAAGCAGTAAACCACATTTTAACATATAATATAATAATAAATAAATTGATGTCCCTCAACGAGTTGTATTCTGCTTCTGTTAATGGAAACTGCTCTCGAAACAAAAATATTTTAAGTGCATAAATGGCTTTTGCCATCCATCGGGCGTGACTGAATGCTCCAGGAGCCCTAAATTTTACATTCTCCGGAGAGACTTTTCCCATGAAAATCAAACATAGGTTGAGTAGTTCTAGATAATCATCTCTTGGGTGATGTTCTTGTAGCTCACTTTGCAGAAAGCTCCCTACTTCGTCTTGATATTTTAATAGGGTATGTTGAATTATCTGGTCCACAATTCCTACTTTGTACTGAGTCTGGTCTATATTAGACCAAGAGACCTGGAATCTCTTGAATATTTCTGGTTGAGGACCAGTGGTTAACCCCATTTTGCAATCGAAAAGTGCTTTTAGGATCACCTCCAAAATATGATGGCGACAGGCCAAATATAACAGGTCTTTTCCTAATGCTTTCTCCAGCAGAGTACAGGCTCCCTTACCATGACCCGTGTTTGACGGTGTAGTGTCGAAACACATTGCTATTACATTTTCCGCTAGCCCCCAGTCTTTTAAACTTTCAGCTACAGCTTTTGACTGGGAATATCCTGTACTATTCTCTAAAGCTGGTACCCCTAAAAGCTGCTCCTCTTCTCCATTGCTCACAAGAATGGCCAACCTCTCTACATTTTCTTTCTTGAGGATGTTTGGTAACATCTTACCATCCCAGTGTACAACTGTTCCCTCCAATTTCTTATTTTGAAATTTATTTTTTATTTTATCTGCTCTTTGTTGCCTGAATGAATTTCTACGTCTTCTAATAGTGCTGCGGCTCAGAATTATTTCTTCAGTGTTAACATCTAACGCCTCAGCTGTTGCAAATAATATTCGCATGGCGTTACTGTCCGAAATGTTGCATCTGTCCAGTAACATGAATATTTTTCTAGTGACAACTTGAGTTCCACTGCGTTGTCTTTTTCATTTGGTGACAGAAGCACATGCCTGAACATCAGCCTGGTTTCCTGATTCCGGAAGATCTTCACTGTCCAAAACAGGAGAGTATAATGTGTCCATCGGTTCTTCTTCTGATAGTTCTGAATCAGAGCTCGAATAAAGCTCTATTTGTTCTTCATCTGTGGAAGAGAAGAGAGAAAAAAAATTAGTATTAAATGAGATAATCTTTTTTCGTTCATTCTGTGAAAGAGAGTTGAACTTCGTCACAGACAAAAGATGAGTATTTG
>JABUQX010085900.1:22500-40000 GCA_015478945.1 Trachelipus rathkii
ATCTGAGGTACTTTTACAGGCTGTTTACCAATGTAAGAACTGCATTTTGTTTGAATTTTAAGGGTGTAAAACTGTAAAAATTCATTCTTTGGTAATTAAAAATTGTTTTTCTGTAGACGAAGATTAGAAATTTCTTGGTGCTCATCCAGACCAGCCAGTTGTCTCGAATTCTATGGAAAATTTAATATCACAGGGAAGTGAGTTGACACAATTTCAAAATTGAATGACATCTTTTTTTTATTTATTTAAGGTGCAGAACGCATCGTCAATTTAACAATTATAGAATATAGGGCTAGAACAATTCCATTGATCACAAAAGTTTCCTCCATATGACAAAAAAAAATTTATTGCAAAGATGTGGCCCAGAGGTGAAACCATCGCTACACCATTTACCTGTTGATATACTGTATTTTATCATTAAATAGGAGGTTGAAGTCATACACTGCCAATGTAAGGATGTTGGTAAATGATGTTCTGTTAATGAGAAATGACTAACCAGAGTCTCAACATGACAGGATTTTAAAAATGTTGATAGTTTTAAAAATTAGTAAACAAAAATTCTACATCAAGACATATATTCACCTATTCTGAAGTTACTTTTGATGTAATTATTTAACAAAATCATATGAATTAGACAATGAATATCTAGTGGAAGAGTAGAGCTTTAATATAAAACTTAAATATTTGAGGTAATGTGCTCTCAAATCTCTAAGATTTCGGTTAAATTTGTCTTCCAGTTTGTTGCTAAGTTTTGCAAGCTTGAAAGGAACCTCTCCAAATTTAGTGGTGGAATATGAAAGAACAGCATTCATTATTTAACGTAATCGGGTATATTCATGATCACAAGGACCTTACCCTTATCAAGGTTTCAGAATTTTGCCGTCTTCTCGCTACAAAAAATATTGATTTAACTCTGGTACACAATGAATAAAAGTAATTATTGCAGATAGGCTTATGTCTTAGTTGCTGTAAGAGTTTTTCAAAACATATAAATGCAAGGGTTTAGACAAAAAGATTATAAAGAGACAGAGTAAGAAAAATAATTAAATTATTTGATGAATTAAATTTAGGATATTCTAAATTCAGTGATTGTTTTCTTTTTTAAATGAGAAATACATTTTGTGAGTACCTGCTCACATTATTATTAATGATGAAAAGTCTATGATTTTATATAATCTAAAGAAAAGGAAAAGAATTTTTGAACTCGCTTTTAGATGTCTCTGAGAGGCTTTTGAGGCTGGTATTAATCGCTCCTTGTGTTTGAGAGTAGTAAGGGACGCGAGATCAGAGAAATTTTTCATAAACCGTAAGTTTCAGGGACAACTTCCGGAATTGGCAATTTTGGTTCTTTTTTTCCAGTGGAAACGCTGCACGTCAATAATGACAAGGCCGACAAGACCGCCTTCTGGGGCGATGGTTCGATTACGATTCCTGCAAGGCGGCTTTAGGAGGTTTTGAAGGTTACCTCAGACACAGGGTCCCTAGAATGATCAGTAATCATTTTGATGGTTCCATTCGACTCCACACGATCAGCTACTTAAGATTGGCCTTATGTTCATCTTTCTACTACCTATGGTTTTAAAATAATTGTAAAAATAGAGTTATTTCTCTATTTTCAAACGGTGTTTTGAACCCTGGCAATTATGAATGACTCGCCAAGGTTCTAATTGTTACACAAGTGACTAAAAATAAAAATTGTTTGGTAATAGTTTGGTGATAATTAAATGAAGAGCAAATAACTTTATATATATATATATATATATATATATATATATATATATATATATATATATATATAATAAATATATATATATATATATATATGTAACAACAATAACTTTCAACTAATAACAACATATGTATAAATAATAACAATATAACCATATATATCTTCTTCTTAACAACCAATAGCCAACCAGCATATGTGTATAGCAATAACAATAATATCTAATATATATATATAACAACAATATATATATATATATATGTAATAACCCTTTGATAATAGTAATAATAGCAATAATAATAATAATATATATATATATATATAAATATATATATATATATATATGTAACTTAATAACTATGTATAATAATAACATATAATATATGTATGTATATCTTTATATATATATATATATATACCTAATATATATATATAATAACTTAACTTAATAATATATATATATACATATATATATGTATATATAATATATATAATAATATATAATAACAATAATAGCATAATAATAATATGTATATAATAATAATATATATATATATATATATATATATATATATATATATATATATAAAATATATAATATGATGTATATAAATGTATATATATTGATTAAAATAATATATATATAATAATAATAACTAATAATATATATATATATATATATATATATATATATATATATATATAATAATAATAATATATATATAATAATAATACATATATATATAATAATATAATAATATATATATATATATATATTTAAAGGGCTATATTTCGTCTGTTAGCAAGGCTTTTAGGGTAAATAAACTAATCGTGATTAGATAGTTTTAATTCCTTATTTTACCTCTTTCAACAACAAAATATATTAGTTAAAAGAATTATTTCCATGCATTTATTTCAGTAATTATCTAATATTCCAAATTAACTCTAAAACATTTTCTTATTCTAAAATACTAATCGTTCCAATAGCAATGATATTACAATATGGTCTAGGGCAACACACATCTAAAAAGAGAAAGGGGAGCACCCTGAATATCGACTCATAAACAATGGCCAATACATATTTATTCGCATTTATATATATATATATATATATATATATATATATATATATATATATATATATATATATATATATATATATATATATATATATATATATTATATATATATATATAAAAATATATAAATATATATATATATATATATATATATATATATATATATATATATATATATATATATCTATATAATATATAGATGCATACAAATAGGTAAATACCATTGAAATTATTATTTTATGTAAAACCATGATGAGCATTATATGTACATTTATATTTATAGTCTATAGATATATATATGATGCTCAATAATCAATATTATCACTTACCAATAAATGGATTATCAAGAATCTAATTAGGGTGGCAACAGCACCGGTTTTAATAATACAGAATGGGCGTCAATATTAAATATCATAAACCGTAGTGGAAAATCATCACTAATATAATGTATAAAAGTTTTAAGCACTGAGTTAATGCCTAACCTATTTAAATGAAAAGAAAATGAATATAAAATAAAATTTATAATAACAATATCACGACACACAATACAACCGCCGATCACTGAAGTCAGTTACAATTGACTTAGTTTCTGGGCGTTGGATGAAATACGAATTAGATTGATATAAGGAAAGTCACGGGAGTAGTGACTTGATATAAGCTCCCTTCTTTACATTGAAATTTATGGGAAACTTATTAATTAAAATTAATTTTAATTAATTTTGTAGGTCAATCTAATATACACTAACGATTTCATCTTCCAATACTCTAAATTTAATCAGAGATTTGAAGATAAAATTTTGCAAAGATGATAGTAAAAGAATTGAAAGTGTATGCTGTTATCTGTAATTTCCTTATAAGTATTCAGTCAGTCGATCAGTAATTGTTATCGTTAAAGGGAAGTATAATATAGTTAGTAAAGCAAAATTTTTAATAAAAGGACGAAGCATTATTATTTGATTTAAATTCATTAAAGCATATACTAGTTATTATGAATTTAATAAAAAAAATTTCCCAAAGTGCATAAACTTTTCAAAAGCAAAAAAAAAAATCCAAGCTAGTTTAAGCAATACAAGAACGTAATACGATTAAAGCGTAACACATAAAGCGGATACATAATTACAGTGATTAAATCATGCATTTCGTAACATATATTTTTGTTTTCTATTTTCTCAAAATTTTTCTATTTTTATTTTCTTTTCTGGTATAAGATAACATGGAACATGTTAAGATTATAATATAAGGTAACATATAAACGTATAAACGATTACAACCTATTGGACAATTACTACTAGTACATAAATGGTACAGACAAGAATTCACAACGTAAGTATCTTAAAATTAACAATGACCTAGTAGGACGGACAATAGTACTCACAGGTACTGACTCGATAAACATTTACCTAATAGGACGGACAATAACACTCACTAGTACGTAAGTAAGTTACACAAACTCACAAGTACACAAGTGTAATTGATAACATGTAAGACATAAACAATGTCACTAATTCTAACTTCAAACTTAACATGGAAGACATACACAATGTTATCAAACATGAAATGTAAGACTTACAAAGTATTATCAAACCAATAAAGTTCGAAAAACTTAAAATTAATAGTGGAACATAAAAATTCAATTTTTATGAAAGAGCAAAAAAAATATGTACAATATATACAACTTAACGAATTGTAAATTCATTAATATGGAACACGGTAAAGATTTTTATGTTCCTGGTTTTATTATTATATTATATAGTATTTTAGTTAATTTATTTTTATTTCTAATTGGGATCTACAAAAGTAGAATTATCAATAGAAATATAGATTATTATAGGTTATTTTTTTCGTTTTGGAATAGCTCCCTTCTTTTTGGGATCTACTGTAGTACTAGTTGAAGTACCAGGGATATTATCTACATCCGTAATTGGAGTAGAATGAGAAGGATAGAATATATTTCTTGGATAAGTTCTCTGAGAATACGAAGGAGTATTGTATTGTAAAGAACTAGTAAATTTAGGAGATAATTTAGGTGGAAGCTTGGGTGGAAGCTTAGGTGGTAATTTAGGTGGTAACTTCGGAGGTAATTTAGGTGGAAGTTTTGGTGGAAGTTTTGGATATAACTCCGGAGGGGAGTCATCATAGGGGAATTGTTCCAATACTTCAGAAACAGATCTAGATCTTACACGAGGATTCGGAGTCCAAGATATTGTAGAAGGATCTATCTCATGGAAAGAAGGAGTGTCAGGATTCACAGGAGGGGGAGACTGCTGTCTGGCATGACTACGCAATCGCATGGGTGAAGAATCCCGAGGACCATGGAATTGAGGATGTGGACGATAAGAAGGATCTTTACGTCTGTCATCTCTAACATTTACTTCTTCAGGAGAAGAAGGGGAAGTATCTACATTCGGATACTCATCGTAATAACGAATAGGTGGTGGAAGTGCAATAGCACCATTATCAGGTTCATCTGGTGAGGATGGTGGATTACTATCATGCATAGAAGATCTTCTAGAAAGAAGAGGCGAACTATGAAGAGAAGTAGAACCAGATGTATATGGAGTACGAGGAGAGGATAGTTGGGGAGAACTATGGGAAATGTTTCTCCTCAGAGAATAGGTAGTAAACGGATCAAAATTTTGATTCGTGGGGGATTGCACAGATGAATGTCCTGAAGGAATTCTCTGTGTTGTTTGTTGATGCTGAGGAGGTGGTATTTGTCTCGGAGTAGAAGGCATAGATAGGGGAAGTGAAGACTCTGGGGAAATAGGAGTCACACTCAACCTAGGTGCAGGATGTGCAGCACTCGGTGCAGTAGGAGACATCTCAGGTCTTCTCTGTGCAACAGGTGGTTGTTCATGCCTTGGAGACTGTTGGGTTTCTTGAGGTGCAACTCTTGGCTGATGTTCATGCCTAGGTGCCGGTTGGGGCGCTTGAGGAGCATCTCTAAATACCACATACTCAGTATAAGCATTATTATCAGGTGTGTCATCATCATCATCACCTGAATTGTCCCCCCTTCGCGGTTGAAAACGACGTCTAGGTGGTGGAGGGGCAGGAGGTGGAGGAGCACGCCTAACATTTTGAAGTGGATTATAGTATTTCCATTGGGAAGAAAAGGAATTGTCGGCAGTTTTTACCACTGGCATGGGGAGGATTTTTAAATTGTCCACATGTGACACAAATTCCTTATTAGTAACTAAACAACGAAGTTGATATTTGTTATATTTTAAAACACCTACAACCAAATACGGCCCGACCCATTTCTTAAAAAGCTTGGGCGATAAGTTGGGAGGTTTAACAGCAAGTGTATAAACATAATCACCTATACGAATTGGACGAATTGGGGCTTTAGAATGTTGCTGTTGAGCAATTCTAAATGTTTCTTTTTCCAATTTTTGACGAGCTAAATCACGAATAGATGCTGCTCGTTCAGCCATTTCCGCGTTAAAATCATAGAGATGATCTTTAAGAGGATTGGGCTTATTAACAAATGGAGAAACATAATTAGGAAGGTCATAAGGTAATCTACGAACATAGAAATGTAACAAAAAGTGAAGTGTATTTCCGATAGAAGAGTTGTAAGTAGTATTTAAAGCAATCTGAGCAAAAGAAATATACCTACTCCAGTCGTCTTGTTTAGAAGAAACATATTGACGGAGATAATCTTCTACACGACGGTTTTCTCGCTCCACGAGGCTATTTGAGGAGGGATGTCGAACGGAAATAGTGCGGTTCTTTATGTTCCAAGTTTTACAAACTTCATTAAAGAACTGGGAAGTAAATTCACCTGCGTTGTCACTGACCAAAATTTCTGGAACAGAATGATTTACAATGACTTTATTCAAAAGAGCTTCAGCTACTACCTTGCCATCACGAGTTGAGACAGGGCAAAGTTCACAATAGCGAGTTAAAGCGTCTTTAAAAACCAAAATATACCTAGCACCGGAATATTTACATTTAGGAAGAGGACCTATAGTGTCCAAATGAACCCTAGAAAAAGGTAAGAAAGGAAGAGGATAAGAATTGATAGCTACTGGATGAGGTTTCGAACCTTTTACTTCAATACAAGAAATACACTGTTTACAGAAAAACGAAATATAAGCTGAAAGCCTAGGGAAAGTGTATAATTCTCTGATTCGACGTTCAGTGCGTTCAGCACCTGGATGACCAGCAGATAAAGTATTATGATTCAAAAATATTATAGTATATATTAATGAATCAGGAATTTCTATCAAATACTTATTTTCTTTCGTAATGAAATAAAGAATACCATTTATAATGATATGAGGAAGACAACTATCAGGAACTGGAGAATTTTCAATCTCATTTATTATTTCTGATAGTCTACGATTTCTTCTCTGTTCATGGAAAAGAACATCTTTTGTGAAATGATATATTCTCGTATCAGCGAAAGCTAAGGGAATAGGATTTTGACGAAGTAAACCTATACGAGAAGGAGAAGAGGTCTCACGAGAATATGTAATATTCGAAGGAGAAGGGAAGGATTTCCTCTTCTTCACCAGAAGAAGGTAGATGACCAGTATTTGGAACAGGGTTTCTACTTAAATAATCAGGAACGACATTTAATTTACCTTCTTTATAAATGATTTCTGGCTTAAAAGACTGAATTTTCAAATTCCATCTTTCTAATCTGCCAGACAATTGTTTATGACGAAATAGATGAACTAAGGCAGCATGGTCAGTATAAATTTTTAAGGGATAACCAAAAATGATAGTTCTGAATTTAATAAGACCATGTACTATAGCTAAGGCTTCTTGCTCCGTAACACTATAATTTAACTCTGCCTTATTCATCATTTTTGAAGAAAGCAATAGGTTTTCTTTACCATTGTCATCTAATTGGGATAGAACAGCACCGACACCGTAAGAAGACGCGTCAGTACTTAATATAAAAGGTTTAGTATAATCGGGAAAGGAAAGGGCAGGATCCATAAGTAAAAGTTTCTTCAGAGTGTCATATGCGGTCTGTTGCTCTAACTGCCAAGAAAATGGAACATTTTTCTTTAATAAGAGAGTTAGGGGCTGTGTAATTATTGAAAACCTCGGAATGAGATTGCGAAAATAATTATAGAAGCCCAGCAAAGCCCGTACTTCATGGACATTCTGAGGAATTTTGAAACCTTTTAAAGCTTCTAGTTTGACTGGATCCGGAGATAAACCTTTTTCACTAATTTGAAAGCCTAAGAAGGTGACACTGCTCTTAAAGAAGGAACATTTCTCAAGCTTTACTTTAAGGTTGGCTATTTTCAAGGCGTTAAAGACCTTGGAGAGGTGTGAATAATGAGTAGGGATATCCTTACTGAAAATTAGTATGTCATCTATGAACAAAAGACAAACAACACCTAGCAAACCTGACAAAGCCATTTCCATTGTTCTTGAGAAGACAGAGGGCGAATTCGTCGTTCCTTGTGGCATCCTTAAATACTCATAATGCCCTCTAGTAGTAGAGAAGGCGGTTAGGTGTCTAGAATCCTCAGAGACGCTAAGATGTGAAAACCCACTAAGGAGGTCCAAACAACTGAAGATGCGCGCGCTGCCTATGAGCGACAAGCTTTCTGCAATGCTCGGCAGAGGAAAGCGATCTGGAATGGTGAAAGAATTGAGTTTCCTATAGTCCACCACTACTCTCATTTTTCCGCCTGTCTTTTTCGGTATAAGAAGAAGTGGGGACGAACTAGCAGAAACACTGGGAGTAATATATCCTTTCTCTAAACTATCTTCTACCCATTCATCAATGATCTCCATGTATTTGTGCGGCAATCTATAGGGCCTAGTGTAGACATATGGAGGACTACCTTCTATAAGCTTAATGGAAAATTTATTCAATTTACAAAGTCCAACAGGATCATCAGCCAGAGCAATCGAATCTCTATTCTTCACTAAAAAGGTCAACATCTCTTCTAATTGAGATGTATTGTTCAATACATATTTATTAGAATCTTTACTAGACTCGGAAAGCAATATTTCACGGTAAACTTCTCTAATTTGAGAGTCAGAAAGATTTTTGGAAGTAGTAACTGCATTTATAAAATCATTATCTGCAGAGGCTTCATTTTGCTTGTAAAGTAATGGAGAAGCTGTTGTAAGATAAGTGTGATTATCAAAATTAATAGTATCAGCACTTAAATTTACTAATTCCAATAATATTTTACCGTCAGTGCACGTAGACAACGTATTACCAAAGAAGAGTGTACCTGAATTTAAGAAATCATTTTTACTTTCAGTGATGAGAGCTATGTTCTCCGGAGGAGAAGCATGGATATCAGACTCAACTTTGACTGGAAGAATGTACCTAGAGTACGGTAAAATCCGAACAGCTGAAGAAGAGTACACTTTATAAGATAAATCATCATCTATCTCAACATTTGGTACTTCTGAAATGTCATTTGAATACATTCCAGGAATTCTACATTGTAAATTTGCTTTAAAAAGAGGATTTGAACGTATTGATTCACTCTGAAGAGTATGTTGAGGCATAGGTAGCTCAAAAGATGAATTTAAAAGAGAATTAGGCAACTGATCACAATCTGTACTTTTGCCATTTTGTCTCAATATGCCTCTATTTGAGTCCTGTAATGATCCTATGGCCGTGGAACGTCCATAAAACGAATCAGGATGATAAAAAGGATCGGAGTTAGAATCTACACTAAAGATTTTTCTCTCACAATCAACTTTATTAGTACCCAGGAACGGTACTGAGGGCATGTAATGTCCTAAATTTGAATCATTTTGAAAATTATGGGAATAATGTCTATTCTGGACATTCAAATTATTTAAATTATCCCGATAATTAACTCTATTTGTATCTAGAAGAGGTACATTAGACATGTAATGTCCATAATTAGAGTTTTCGCGAGGAAATTTAAACTGATCAAAATCTTCACTTATGACATGTTTAGAAAAACGGACTTTCTTCTCTCTATTATTTGAAGTTGAAGAAGGATAAGTGTTATAAGATCGATCATAATGAATATTTTCATAATTATACAACTGATCAGAACTTGTACCTTTGGCATCTTCTTTTAAATTAGCCAATATTGCCCTATGGGAACCATTGGAAGGCATTTGAGGTACTGCAGAAGCTCTGGGAACTGAATAAGGAGGAAGATCAAAATCTGTAGCAGTTGCAGTTTTCTGAAGCTTAGCCCTTTTTACACTGGAGTGAGCTCCAGATGGGGCAGTATAACCAGAAAAATTATTTGAAACACGATTAGAATCTTGATGAACCCTTTTCCCTGTTGAGTGCTGCTGTTTCTTACAGTTGTCCAACAACTTTCTTTGTTCTAAAATAACTTCTTCTGAAGTTAAACCTGTTTTATAATCCATCTCATCGGAGAGAGGACTATAATAATTTTCGCGGAAGACTCTCGTACGCGTCGCGCTCGAATTATTATCGCGGTAACCGTTAAATAACGAACGAGAATTGCTTAAGATCCCTCGGGGAGGTTGTGAATCTAAGACTTCGGCACCAGGCGACCTTTCTCGTAGAGAAAGATTCCCTGTACTTTTAAAATTGCTTAAACCACTGTCTAAGCCTTCGGCACGTGTATCTTGTAAAGATGCACTAGAAACTTCAGCAGAAGAAGATCTTAGAAAAAGATCCCCCCTGGGTGTAATATTAGAGCCTCCTCGAAGAGGTGCTCCTGAGTTTCCAACAGCGTGAAGCCTTGAAAAGGTCCTTCTGTGGAAAGGAGTGTTGTCTCCTCGTAGAGGAGTACCAGAAGTTTCTTTATAATTAGCCCTATCTAAATAGGAAGATCTCTGAAAAGAATCCCTACCGTAGGTCCCGATAATTCCTTGATCAGGGGAATTAAAGGCACCCGGAGGAGGGGGTTCCTTCAAAGATCTGCCATTCTCCTTAAAATTATGATTTTCCTTAAATCTAAAATCATTTTGACTATGCATGTTTGGTAAATGTCCATGTGAACTATATGTAGGATGTGTATGATGTGGAAGGCCTTCAATGTAATTGAAAGTATTTTGTTTATCCGAGCTTTTCGAATAAGAGCGTATAGCACTTATGACTAACGGTATATCACGCACTTTCCTTCCAGAATCATTACATACATGCACTATATCATGCTTAGCATTTATTAAAATAGGCAACTCTTTTAATACATCTGTCCCAATTAATACATCTTGAGAAAATGAGGAAGAGTCATCAACTATATAAAAGCGTGCAAGATAATATTTCCCATTTAAGATTATATATAATTCTGTAAGACCATAAACTTTCAATTTTTGGCCCGATATAGATCTTAAATCTAAGTCCACAGGGAGTACAATTGGTTTATCTTCCCTTTTAGGGGAAGCCATGCATAGTTTCTTATAAAAAGAGTGCCTCACCAAACTCTTGGTCGCTCCTGAGTCGATCATCGCCTCAGTATCACATACATAAGCATTATTAGTGGTTAATTGTAAAGGTAAGCTATATACTATCCCCTTCTTCCTAGGAGAAGAAGTGGAAAATATATTAGAAGAGTTAGGGACAGAAAGATCATCGTCTACCAAAAGAGCAGATATTTCTGTAGGAAAATAGGTAGTAGAAGGGACGAAGTCTTTCTGACAGACTCCTGAAGAATAATTTTCGTCAGATATCGGAGTCGGAGAATATCCAACTACTGGTAAAAAGGGGGGTCCTCAGAAGGAGGACTCCTCATTCTGTTATCATATTGAGGGTAATATGACCGATTATAATCTTCTGAATGGTATATAGGCGAGGGGGAGTGATCATAGTTTTCCGAAGGAATTCTATTATCATGCATATCACTCATAGCGCTTATATTTTGACGTCTATTATAATTATTATAATTATTATAAGAGTTATAATAAGGACGGTTATTAGTAGGAGCGGTCATATTCCTTTGAGGCATGCGTGAGTTATAGTAAGTGGAAGGATAAGAGAAATTAGATTGAGGTGCATTAGGAGATCTGAAAGATTGAGAGCGAGCATAAGTAGGAGTGAAACGTTGGTTATAAGAAGAAGAAGAAGCTTGAGGAGAAGCCCGAGAAGCATTATGCACTACTGAGTTGCCTCCCTTCTGCTCCCTTCTCCCTCCATTCCTATTATTATTCTTCTTTCCATTATTTTTACTCTTAACCCTCTCCTGTGTCTGCTGTGCCTGATTTCTCTGTCTACCTCCATCAGGAGATAAATTTTTGACTCTTTTTAACGCTCGGGGATTCTGATAATCCCAGGAAGAGCCTCTACACGCGTCTTGCGTCCCTCTTGCATGATATCCCAAGCAGGAGGAGCAGTAAGGCCTATAACGACACTCGTCAGTTTTATGCCCGAAACGTTCGCATCTCCAACACTTAGGTCTGTCTACTTTTCTTCTCACATTGGAACTGGCATCATTAACTTGAGAGTTTTCCGTAGGAGATTCTGCCTGAAATGAGCGTACATTCTGACTATGTCGAGAAGGGTTGGATGATCCTCCTTGAAAAGGTTTGGAAATAGCATTGGATGTTTTTGCTATATATTGTTCAATTTGAGAGGTGAAAGACAAATTTGCATCAAAATATTCAATAACTTTCGGCTGGAAGTGTTTAGGAATATTTTTGTACACTTTAGAAAATATTAATGTCCTTTTTAATTTGTCTGAAAGCTTCTCTCCATGTTGAGCATAAAAATGTCTCTCAAACTCCTGTACTGCCTTGGACACTTCAGTGGCATATAGGATGAGAGGACTGCTATGGTTCCAATTTATTTCATCAATGACGTTGCATGTACTAAAAGTTGACTCGGCCGTGGGCGGATCAAGAATTTTTAGAAGGTTTCTTGCGAACTCATTCCATGTTTTTGCGAACCTCAGCTCTTCATGTTCATTCATAAGTTCTCTACATGAACCTTTAGCGTCGACATACCTGGAATAGGAAGCTAACTTTTTCTCATCAGTATCTATTCCATCTGCTTTAAAATAATCCTCCATACATAGCCACTTGCTCACTGATACCCCTGTAAAAACCCGTAGAGTCATACCCTTCAAGCGTCGGAACGGGATACCTCGTATTATAAAAACGTTGAATGTTGCCGGGAGTCGGAATCACGTTTTCATGATGAGGTCCATGAATAGGGTGGTTACTAGGTGCAGTAGGACCGGTTGGGAAGGATGGAAGAGCAGAGGGAATTTGTTGTTGCTGATAATAATGATAGGTGCCGGGCATGCCTAAGTAAGCGTTATAAGAAGGAGTAGGAATAGCATTATAAGCGTAAGGATAGGAAAGAGTCCCTATATTAGCTACTGAAGTAGGGGGAGCCCCATGCACATGCTGTTCAGCCATAGTATTAGGTACATGCAAGGAATAATTAGGATTAGGTATGTTGTATGGAGTCGAGGTAGTTACCACTTGCGAAGGGATACCACCATAGGCTCCTCCAAGCGGAGCTTGGAGAGCACCATTAGCTACTGATCTTGCTGTACTTGGAATAGTATCGGTACCGCTCACAGAAGAGAGGGTATTGGCAGCAGAAGTAGTAATGGTAGTGGTAGTAGTAGTAGTGCACTACCCTCAATACTCTCATTCTGCTGATCGTCAGTCATGGTGAAAGAATTTTGAAATATATATATATATATATATATATATATATATATATATATATATATATATATATATATATATATATATATATATATATATATATATATATATATATATATATACTATATATATATATATATATATATATAATTATATTATTTTCTTCTTTCCTCAGATTTCCTCTCTTTTCACTATATATATTAGAAAATATATATATATATATATATATATATATATATATATATATATATATATATATATATATATATATATAACTATATATATATATATATATATATACTATATATATATATATATATATGTAGTGCTCAACATATATATAAAAAAAATTATACAAAAGAAAAAGTGTCGGAGGCTATGCATATATATATACAGGCTTATATATATATATATATATATATATATATATATATATATATATATATATATATATATATATATATATATATATATATATATATATATATATATATATATATATATATATATATGAAAGAAAAAATATTTTACAATTAAAAGAAAAGAAAGAAAATCTCCTCACTCCTAAAAGTAATTTATACTACTTAGATAGGACAAGGATCTCCCTTTCTACGAAATTCTTTGAATTCCTTTTTCTAAAACAAAATTGATATATTTATATGAAATATGTGAAATACAAATGGGAAAGAGCAAAAAACTCAAGATTTTGAATTTAAAACTCAGAACTCAAAGAAAACTCAAGATCTCAAGATTCAAAACTCAAGATCTCAAAACTCAAGAACTCAAGATTTGTTAATTCCAGTTCAATACCCTTTCTTTTATAAATGTCAAATTGCAAAATCAGAACTTAATGGAATTTTTGCTTAATGACAATTTATTGAAGTTCAATTTTATTAGCGGTCATCTTATTTTTCTTTGCTTAAAAGATGTTGATTGTTTTAATCATCAAGGATTGTTGATTTGTTGATTGAACTATTAATGTTGATTACTTCTTTATAGCAATCACTATGTTGGCTATTTAAGGAACAGCAAAATCATCAAATCAAAATTTTCAATGTACTGCTATTATATTCCAGCAGTTATTTTATTATTATTATTATTATTATTATTATTATTATTATTATTATTATTATTATTATTATTATTATTATTATTATTATTATTATTATTATTTTAATAATGATAATAATTATTTAATAAAGTAGTAGGAGGAGTCACTTAGCTCTTGGGATGACTCTACTTATTATTTTCTAGTCAGAAGGGTCCTGACTTTGAAACACATTGTCCCGCCTCCTTGTAATAACGGGTAGTAGTAGTCCTTCTGATAGAAAGGAGTGGCCTTTGTGACTTCAATTTGATAGTCTGCATGGTAGAAGTTATGAGGTAGTCATAGGAGTAGTAATCAGCTTTCTCTATAGCAACACGCTCAGTTTCCATGCAGTTTTGTAGAGACCAATTTTAAATCATGTATATATAATAAATTATACATACATAACCTTTTAGAGTAATAAAATTGTAATTAGAACGATTTTATCATTTTAGAAGAGTTTTTATTTTGGAATATAGTTTTTGATGGCAATTTTTAAGAATTGCTTTCGTTGGTAGAAATACGCAGTTTTCTACTTTCTTGAATATTAATTTATAATTAAATTAATAGATGAGGTGGGGGGTCGGCAATAAAAACCGTAGAAATGACGATGCAGTAACAACTATTGCAGAAAAAATTTTTTTTTTTTTATTGAGACTTTATGTATCTTAGATAAGGAAGCATATAATCATCTGACAAGAGAAAAAAGCTATACAGGTCGCCAAATTTAAGGCTATATTTCGTCTGTTAGCAAGGCTTTTAGGGTAAATAAACTAATCGTGATTAGATAGTTTTAATTCCTTATTTTACCTCTTTTCACAACAAAATATATTAGTTAAAAGAATTATTTCCATGCATTTATTTCAGTAATTATCTAATATTCCAAATTAACTCTAAAACATTTTCTTATTCTAAAATACTAATCGTTCCAATAGCAATGATATTACAATATGGTCTAGGGCAACACACATCTAAAAAGAGAAAGGGGAGCACCCTGAATATCGACTCATAAACAATGGCCAATACATATTTATTCGCATTTATATATATAAATATATAGATGCATACAAATAGGTAAATACCATAAAATTATTATTTTCTGTAAAACAATCATGAGCATTATATGTACATTTATATTTATTAGTCTATAGATATATATATGATGCTCAATAATCAATATTATCACTTACCAATAAATGGATTATCAAGAATCTAATTAGGGTGGCAACAGCACCGGTTTTAATAATACAGAATGGGCGTCAACATTAAATGTCATAAACCGTAGTGGAAAATCATCACTAATATAATGTATAAATGCCTAACCTATTTAAATGAAAAGAAAATGAATATAAAATAAAATTTATAATACAATATCACGACACACAATACATCCGCCGATCACTGAAGTCAGTTACAATTGACTCAGTTTCTAGGGCGTGAGATGGAATACGAATTAGATTGACTCGAGGTAAAGTCACGGGTGACTTGATATAGTAAGTCACGGGAGTAGTGACTTGATATATATATATATATATATATATATATATATATATATTATATATATATATATATATATATATATATATATATATATATATATATATATATATATATATATATATATATATATATATGTATGTATATATATATATATATAATAACAGCACTACAGCCTTATATATATATATATGTTATATATATATATATATATATATATATATATATATATATATTTAATAATAATAATAACAATATATATATATAACTCTTTCTTTATATATATATATATGTAACCATACATATATATATATATATATATAATATATATATATATATATGTATAACATTACATTAAAATGATGGTTTATAAATATGTGGCCATGCTGGGTTGAAAATCAGCACAATTTGGTGGGTTCTGGCATATATATATATATATATATATATATTTTTTTATATTAATTTCTTTAAAAATATATTTATATTTACTATAACGCTAATTATATATATATATATATATATATATATATATATATATATATATATATATATATATATATATTTATATATATATATATATATATATATATATTTCGAATGTCAAAAAAAAGGAAATATAAATGGCGTTATGAATATTTTATCAGTGAAAAATAAATAGAAACTAAATAAAATTGTTTCCTTACGTTGTAGATAGTCATAAGAGACAAACCCCCTAGTCGAACATCATTTGAAGCTTTTCTTCCCGACTACGAGTCTCATTTCTCCTTTAACCACATCACAGACTCTGAGGTAAAAAAGGTAATCGCCGGATTAAAAATCAAAAAATGTGATGTTTATACTATCCCCAACCACATCCTTAAACTCGCTGCCGACAAAATAACCGCCCATTTAAAACACTTGTTCAATGAGTCATTTTTGACAGGAGTTTTTCCAAATATTTTCAAGAAAGAAAAAGTGATCTCTATACCTAAAAAGGGAGATCTATCCCTAACAAAAAATTACAGACCAATAGCTATCACAAATACGATTAGTAAAATATTTGAGAAAGAAGTTTTCAATCAGTTAACAGAATATTTTATATCAAATAACATTCTCTGTTAATTACAATTTGGATTTAGAAAAGGAAGCTCAACTGCTGATGCCCTCATTTGCTTAACAGAAAAACTTTAAAGAAATATAGAAAATAAAGACTACTCCATATTATTATCAGATTATGCAAAAACTTTTGACATGATTGATCATGACATACTACTAAGTAAAATGAACAAAATGTGCTTTGAGGGAACAAACTTACAATGGAGAAATCTCAATACGTAAAACTATATGAAATTAATTCAGCCACGCTTCAAACATTAATCTCGGACCATTTCTATGGACCGTTCATGATCTGTTCAACTCTTATGACGTTTTTTAGTCTCATTTGCTGACGATACCTCCATATTAATAAATGACAAAGATGCCGAGTCTCTATCTCATAAAGCAGTAGACACATTAACAAAAATAATGAAATGGATAGATGCTAATAAGCTATCTTTAAATTTAAGTAAA
>JABUQX010085901.1:22500-32500 GCA_015478945.1 Trachelipus rathkii
TTTTGAGATTTTTTTTTTTTTTTTTTTTTTTTGCATTTTCCGCCCTAAATTGGACCAGCATTCCAGCAATGTTTTCCTTTCCTGGTAGCTGTTGTAGTTTTTGAGATATGGATGTATGGCTCTTCTAGAGGCTGACCATATATATATATATATATATATATATATATATATATATATATATATATATATATATATATATATATATATATATATATATATATATATATATATATATATATATATATATATATATATATATACATATATATACAGTATATAATACTAACTTCGAAAATAAGAGCTGAATGGAAAATATACAATGATTTTTGGTAACTTATTAAATATTTTTGTTCACCAAAGAACACTGTCATTTCAAAGATATATCACCTATCAGCTGGGAATATATATAGTATATAGTAGTAGTATATATATAAGAAGGTTAAGTTAAGTTGTTATATATATATATATATATATATATATATATATATATATATATATATATATATATATATATATATATATATATATATATATATATATAAATTTGTTAAAAATTGTAAAAAAATTGTAATTCTTTTGATTTTATTAACCAGCTCCTCGGAGTCCGAAGCGGTCACCAGACTGCATGGATTAACTTTTCAATATATATATATATATATATATATATATATATATATATATATATATATAGTATATATATATATATATATATATATATATATATATATATATATATATATATATATATATATATATAAGTATATATATTTATATATATATATATATATATATATATATATATATATATATAGGTAAAATTTTACTTTTCGGCAGCACTAATTTTTTTAGAGTTCATTTTCGATATTTGTTGGGTTCGATTAAATCGAAAATCGATACTTTGTTATATCGATACATAAAATCGATATTTGGTAATATCGATACATATATATATATATATATATATATATATATATATGTTATTTATATATATATATATTAAGGTATTATTATATATATGTATGTATAGATATGTGTTGTTATTATTATATATATATATATATATATATATATATATATATATATATATATATATATATATATATATATAGTAAATCAAATGTCCCAAATGGTTTTGAGATTTATAGAGTACGAATAGATTGTTTCGAGTAAATCTCAAAAGTACTCATATTTGGGATTTATTGTTTTTTTGGGGTATATCACTAACGAATACCCTACCGGGTGGTCCTGCCCTGATGCCTCGGTGGGAGTCGGCCTCTGGCCCCTTAGGTGGACTACGGGGACTAATCCTTCCTCCGGGGATGGTCTCGAACCCCCGTTTGGTCTTTGGGTGTCGTGTTCCTCCGACCATCTCCGGGGTATGAAACGTCCCCCCCTTCGGTCCCCCTTGATTGGCCTCTGAGCCCCCTAAAAGGGGTGTAAATTACTCCAGTTTAGGGGGCTTGTTGACTGACTCACTGTCCTGTAAAAGTAGCCTTTACTTTACTGGATCCACTGTGTTGCAAACCAGCCTTAACTTTACTGGAAGACTGTTTGCTTAGCTAAGCCGAAACATTATATATATAGCAGGGTATATATATATATATATATATATATATATATATATATATATATATATATATATATATATATATATATATATATATATATATATATATATATATATATATATATATCACGGAAAAACTTAAACCAGTATACAACTCTTTTTTTACTAAAATCAACGTACATTGATACCTTTGCTACTGTTACATGTTGTACAAAATAAAACAATGCTAAAAAAACCTAGCAAACTCCAATCGTTTTGGCATATATGAAACAAATCACTAAAATTCATTTCTAAACTTACTCTGACAACTCCACTTAACATAACCGACGAATACAAAGTTTGAACCAATACTGAATCCGATGTTTTGTTAACAGTGTTGCCAACTCAAAATATGAGAAGGTACTAGATTTTATTAAAAAAAATAAAAATGCCAATATTTGATGAAAAAGCAACAAATAATAAATAAGCAATAAAAGCAGTAAAATTTTGCACTAAATTAGCAATAAATAATAAATAAGGAATAAAAGCAGTAAAATTTTGCACTAAAGTAGCAATAAACGCACTAGATCTATTGCAAAATGCACCAAATTGGCATCACTGGTTTTGTATTTTATCAGATCTAATACAAATAATCGATTTACAACTAATCGATTTAATATTACAATATCAATGTATTGTTAAACCCCATAAAATATCGACTGGACTTAGTTTTTATTTTTGTGCTGCCGAAATGTAAAATTAAGCTCATATATATATATATTATTATATATATATATATATATAGTTATAGTTATAGTTAGTTATATAGCAGCATATATGTTGCTATATATATATATATATATATATATATATATATATATATATATATATATATATATATATATATATATATATATATAAAAAAAAAAAAATTAAAAAAAAAAAAAAAAAATCAAAATTTTTTTGAGTTTGGCAAAATTAGTAGCCTCGTAGTCCGAAGCGGTCACCGGTGACCGCATGATTTTCAAGTACGTTTGAGCAGCGATAGGTTTATTTTTACGAAAATATACAAGAATACATATTTCTTTTTTCACATTTTTCCTACATAACAATATGAACAAACACACGTAAAAAAAACTTTTATAATAAGTAAATAAAGAATAAAAATTACTATTTCACGCACAAAATCAAATTTTGAGGAGAGAGCCTAAAACACCCACTTCTCGCCATGTCTGAAAGAATACTGACTCAATTTTTGGCAGTATGAGATATTATATAGATATAAATCGATACTTTTAGTAGATTTATAAAAAAAAAATCGCAAAAATCGATAAATTTTGTCCAATAATATCAATCACAGAAAAGCGGTCACCAGTGACGCTTAGGACTTAAAGGGTTAAAGAAGAAACTTTGCCTCCAAGGCCCCGTGTCATGCATTTTCGTAGCGAAAATGTTTATGATTTCCTGTTGTATAAAGGTTGTAACATTTTTTTTAAAGATTTAATTGATTTATTTAATTTAATGTATGAACTACGAAATAGGGTAAATATGTATATCGTGTTCTATTATATATTCGAAAATTAAAGGTTTATTTTTGTCCTCCTTCTCCATTTGAAAATTGCTAAGTTTACACAGAAAAGGTTATTATTAAAAGATTCAAAATTACAACTAAAATTATTAACAAAAATTTAGGAAATTTAGTATAACTCTCTCTCTCTCTCTCTCTCTCTCTCTCTCTCTATATATATATATATATATATATATATATATATATATATATATATATATATATATATATGTATATAAATAAAGCTTATTAAATATATATATATATATATATATATATATATATATATATATATATATATATATATATATATATATATATATATATATATATATATATATTAAATAAATTTTTTTATTTAATTTTTTAAAACATTGATTTCAAGGTCAAATTTCGAGAGATTTCTAGAAAATCCTCAAAATAGACAAAATAAGAATAGGTTTCTTTTACGTTGCCATGACAACCAGTGTTTTGAAAGCATTATAATTATGCTTTCTTGGAGGCACAAATCAAAATTCCTCCAGTCAATGATCCTTATGAAAAATAATGTTTCGCAAGAGAATAAATGATCTTAATGTAAAATTAGCATTCTTGTATAACATTTTAAACATTATTTTAATAGTAATAAATAGTAATTTGAATTATTTTATTACATTAGTTGCTTTTATTTTAGGCCCGGCCTCCTTTGCCCCGTAAAGCCGCGCCTGATTATATATATATATATATATATATATATATATATATATATATATATATATATATATATATATATATATATATATATATATATATATATATATATATATATATATATATATATATATATATATAAATAAGAGAGAGAGAGAGAGAGAGGAGAGAGAGAGAGAGAGAGAGAGAGAGAGAGAGAGAGAGAGAGAGAGAGAGAGAGAGAGAGAGACTTTTCCCTTCCAACGTAGTTGAGAATGTCTGACATGTTACAACATCATCAAACACTCATTTTCCTCTCTCTTTAATTTCACTTCACATTCAATTCCCTTTTTTTTTTTTTTTATTTTTTATTTCCTTTTTGTGCCTATGTAATGCGTGAGAAATCGAAGATCGACAGGTGTTGTTGTAATTTTTCTACAAGTATATCCATTATTATACTAACTAATCAGGTCATAATATATATATATATATATATATATATATATATATATTGTTGGCTGGCTGCCATACATGATACATATATATATATATATTATATTATATATACGCAGTTTAAGAGATTTTTATTACTGTTATAACATTCTTATTATGCTGTAAATTTATTATCTATATGATATATATATATATATTATACATATATATATATATACATACATATATATATACATATATATAATGCATATATATATATATATATGATAGTTATACATATATATATATATATATATACATATATATATATATATATATATTATAATACATATATATATATATTATGTATATTATTACATATATATATATATATATATATTATACATATATATATATGTTATATATATATATATATATATAGCATGTATATATATATGTTATATATATATATATATTGAGCAGTGAGCAGCAGTATATATATATATATATATATATATATATATATATATATATATATGGTGAAAGATATATATATATATATATATATATATGATATATATATATATATAACTCCGCCATGGGAAAATTACATCCAGCAACACATGCCGGTCCCAAGTCAAGTAAAAGTAGGAAGGCTCACAAACAGGCCTAGCAAGCCGATGTGGTGAAAAAACTTTCACTTGCAATTCTTCAAGTGTAGCTTCGGAAACAGGACAGATTCAAAGACGAGAACCCTTTAACCGAAAACGGAACACGAATTTGACCACGCTTAAAATGAGTAGCTTAAATATAGCTACTTATAGAGAGAGATAAGGAGGAGGAGATTTTGAAGGTGATGAGGGAGAGAAATATAGATGTCGTGGATATCGCGGAGAAGAGAATAGGGGGAGGTGAAAGTGGAAGAGATCTGGAAGATGGTTATGTTTTGATGGTCTCGGGGGAGGTGGGAAGAGGATGGAGTTGCTATTATCATTGAACCGTGGTTGTCTCTTTACCTGCAAGAGGTTCGGCTGATCAATGAGAGATGGATAGTATGTATACTGAAATTGGAATGTAAAAAATAGAGAATCTTTCTGGTGTACAGGGCGTGCAGCAGGGATGCACACAGGAAGAGAAGGATACCTACATAGAAAAACTGGAAGAAGTGGATGGAGCATATTAAAACTCGGTGACTAATGATGGAAGATTAATGCTAGAGTGTATATATATATATATATATATATATATATATATATATATATATATATATATATATATATATATATATATATATATATATATATATATATATATATATATATAAAGAGAGAGAGTTCATTGGACCTTTTAGAGAGGAAATTAGAATGAAGGTGAGCGATTGATAGATATGTGTAATAACCTTAAAATAATGAATGGCTTTTTAAGCATAGAGAAACACACATATATACAAGATATAGATGGAACCAGAATACGGGGGTTTTGACCAGAGATCGTCAACAAACTATTTCATTTCATCAGATAATAATAATAATAATAATAATAATAATAATAATAATAATAATAATAATAATAATAATAATAATAATAATAATAATAATAATAATAATAATAATAATAATAATAATAATAATAATAATAATAATAATAATAATAATAATAATAATAATAATAAAAGACACACGGTTTCTTGGTCGTAGATCATCGGATGATAGTGGCAAATAAAGTGAAAAATTTCAGAAAACAACCTGTGTATAATAAGAAGACGATCATAAAGAAAAAGAGTCTAAGAGACCAAGAAACAAGAATAGAATACGAAAGAAGAATAAATGAAAAAGTGAGTGGATGGGGGGAAGAGTGAAGAGGAGGAGTGATCAAAGGCTGAGAAGTGTTTGAAGGAGGTGGCGGTGGAGGTGCTGGGAGAGGAGTGGAGGGGAGGAGGAAAGAAGAGACATACACCGTGGTGGACGGAGGAGGTAAGAGAAGCGATAAAACAAAAAACAAAAAAGATGAGAACATGGCTAAGGAGAAGGACACCCGAAACGAGAGAGGAGTATGTTATCGCAAGAAATGAAGCAAAAACAATAAAAAGAAGAGCGGAGAGAGAGAGTTGGAGGGAGCTGGGGGAGAGTTTGGAGGAAGATCAAAGAGGAAATAAATATATGTTGTATGGCCTAGCAAGATCATACAGGAGGGATAAAAAGTTAAATAACATAAAAATGCAAAGGGAGAGGTGATGGTGTCGGCGGAGGAAATAAATGAGAGATGGACTTGATATTTTGAATCTTTGTTGAACGTGGAGAGGGAGGACAGAGTGCTAGGGAAGGGGGATGATTTGCGGATGCAGGAGGTCGAGGAAGATGAGGAGTTTATGGACCAAGAGTTTGAGGAGGCTGTTGCTTGCGAGGATGAAAGACGGGAAGGCGCCTAGCTTGTGAGGATGGTGTGGTTATAAAGCTGGTGATGGAGGCGGGAGCTCAAACGAAGAGATATATACTAAAGCCACAGAATAGGTGCTGGAGTAGTGGTAGAGTGCCGGAGGAGTTTGGGGAGAACAATAATCGTGCCGATATATAAGGGAAAGGGATATCTGAATATTTGTGAAAATTACTGAGGCATATCCCTAATAAATCATTTGTAAAGGTATATGAAAGGATGTTAGAGAGAAGGCTGAGAGGGAGGTTAATAGTAGATGCGCACTTTGGTAGTCCCCCTGTTTTGGTAAGTTAGAGTTATTGTATCGTTTTGAAATTTTCTATAGTATTAGTTGATGTCCTGATCTGGTCACAGCCGAATTTTCGTGTCGGTGGGTGTTGCCTCTTAGCGCCAAGGTCAAATTGTGTCGCTTGAGCCCTTTCAGCTTGCATTGGAAAGACTCAGGTTAGGCTTTTCGGGAAAAGTAAATTTGACGTTGAATGTTCTTCCGTTTTATTATTATTATTATTATTATTATTATTATTATTATTATTATTATTATTATTATTATTATTATTATTATTATTATTATTATTATTATTATTTGACATTGATCGAGTCGAAAAAATCGATACCCTCAGGGTATCGATTTTGAGTTGAAATCGATTTCCGCAGGGAATCGATTTTTACGCACGCGAGCATACATATACATAGGTTACGTACCCTGGCGCCCCCCCTAAAAATTGAAATGCTCGTAGAAGGTTGAAATTTGATGAAAGGATTCGGATGCGGAGTCGGAGTCGGTTTCGGAGTCAGCTAGCTGTATAAAAAGCACACGACAGTTAGTTGACTTCAAGCCAATATGAAAACGAAAACACATTAAAACTAAAAAAAAATGTATGTTTAAAATACTTTAGTAATTAGTAATTACTCCTTCAGTATCTATCGATTGACTATCTTTTTCAGTTTTCTACTAATAAACCCTTAAAAACGTCGTCTGGCAAACATATAAGGTTCAGTTTTTTATTTCGCCAAGATTTAGCGAGTGCCCCTGCTCTCGCCCATATATATATATATATATATAGTATATATATATATATATAGTATATATATATATATATATATATATATATATATATATATATATAAATATATATATATATATATATATATATATATACATATATATATATATATATATATCCCCGCGACTTATTTTGTGCGCCCCCTTTAGTCATGGACGGGGTGGATAGAGTTTTTGGAACTTTAATGACAAAAAAGTTTTCTTGTTCATATCAAAGAAAAATCACATTAGCATTGCAAAAGAACCAGAGTGTATTGCAATGGAAAAAAGGTTTTTAGGTGTTATATATGAGCAGCATAGCATATAGTATATATATATATATATATATATATATATATATATATATATATATATATATATAGTATATATATATATATATATATATATATATATATATATATATATATATATATATATATATATATATATATATATATATATATATATATATATATATATATATAAAAGAGATGCGCATTTTTAAAACACTTTTACATTACTGTTATTGGTAAAGTAAAGCAAAAACTTACTAATAAACAATACAACATTTGTCATTACTTTTTAACTTTGACATTAATAGTCTTCTAAATGATCATTAATAACCTTCGTCTCTTTGCATCACAAAATGTTCGCACTAATTTCTCCAAGTCCAGTGCGCGAGCCCGATCATACTCTATGCTAAGTACAGGCAATTCACTTAACCTTACGGTCGTCATGGTACTTCTCAAATAACTTTTTATTAGTTTTAATTTTGAAAAAGATCTCTCAGCAGATGAAGTTCCTGGAGTCAGGAATGATTATAAAAGCAAAACACTCTAAACACTAAGACAACATATTTTCAATCAACAAATATTCTGCCACTTATTGTATTATTTTTGTCGTTTTTCTTTTCTTTATTTCACTTGCCACAACATTTCTGAAGCAGACAATTTCCGTAACTAAAGAACTTGTCACGTCGGCTTCATATTTTTTGTAAAACTTGGTCATAGACCTATGAGCTCTTTATCTTGCTTTGTTCCCTAGGTGGGCTGTAGGGCTCAAAAGCAAACATCTTTTTCACCTTCCTCAGATCTGGATACCGATTCACTTACCTATTATATATCAATGTTTCTAGAAAAACTCTCACCCTTGAAATTCTCAGTAAAGGATAAATGAAGTCAACATCTTTAGAAAGCCCACAAAGAAGCTCTTCACTCTTGCTATGTTTAGTAGGCAAATAAAGTCTCACTTGCCAGCTTCTTGCAATTTCCTGGGCCTCTTCCACTAGCTTGTAAAACTCTCCCCGCAACTGGGGAGTGGAAGCTTTATCCAGTGATATGTCTGATTTTTGGAGTGTTTTAGAAGTGATGTTAATACTTTCCAAAATTTTGCTTTGAAACACAAGCATTAAAATGAAGTGAAAAGTAGACATTTGTCTTCTTAATGCTGTCGCCTTAACTACTTCAGAGCTCTTTGTTGAAGTTAGGATGATTTTTGATAAACAATTCAAAATATAAATGAAATTAACTTTAACTACCAACAAGCAATTGAACCTCGAAGACCATCTAGTTGGGCAAAGTCTTTTAACAGTTTTGTTGATCATGCAGGTTTCTGAAGAAATTTCTTTCAGTGATTGCCATCTTGGAAGACTCTGACTGAAATACCCATATATCTCATTAATCACATCATAAAAACAATCATTTCTGTAATCTCCTTTACAGAATCATTTAAGACTAAGTTAAGGTTGTGATTTGCACAATGCACATACTCTGCATTAGGCGACTTTCGCTTGATTTTGGTCTGCAGTCCAATGTACTTCCCACTCATAACAGTAGCACCATCATAGCCCTGCCATCTGCACTTTTTAATTGAAAAATTATTGCTTTCCAAAAACTTACACACTTCACTTTCTAAACCTTCAGCCTTTTGATTTGTTATGGGGATAAACCCCAGGAATGACTCATTAATTTGAAGCTTCTTTTCATCGTAATTGATGCAGACATATCTTATTACTACTGACAGTTGGTCAGTTTTAGAAATATCTTGGGTCGTATCTAAAATAAGAGAAAAAAAGGGCGCATCTTGAGTTTCACTTATTATGTCACGGAGCACATGTTGTAAAGCCAAACTAACGAGTTCATTCTGAATAGGAGCACTCATATATTTTGTTCTGCTTTTCTCATTCTCCAGGTGACTTTTAAGAAGCGGGTCATACCTGGATAGCAAATCAATAATATTGAGAAAGTTTCCAGATTTACTATCAATATATCGGGTTAAAATATATATATATATATATATATATATATATATA
>JABUQX010085901.1:35000-37413 GCA_015478945.1 Trachelipus rathkii
TTTAATTAATAATAAGTTCAGTAAATAATAATAATTATATTTACCAAATATAATTATTATTAAGTTTAATTAAGTTATTTAAATTATATATATATACTGTATAATATCCGAGTACTCTAATTTTATTTACTTCTTTATTAAAAATGATTTGAAACTACATTGATGAATATACTTAGTATATAGATGAAATATACTAATCATTAATCAGGTGATAACTAGGAATAACTATTAATTTAGAAAAAAAAATTAGCCTAAAAAATCAAAAACATCATCACGTAAAAAATCAGTTTATTTTAATCATTTGATTTTTCTTAGTGCCAACCCTGCTTGCAGCTTCCTTTTTATGGTATTTTCGATATAGTAATTAATCAATTTTTATATATAAAAGAAAAAAATTATGCCTTTTCTTTCAAAAATATTTGCCATTATATATAAAAAGAAAAACTTTTCTTATATACGAAACCATATTATATAGTTTCATATTTTGACGGCAAATTTTTTCTCAATGGTACACTGGAAAGTATGAAAATTTTAGCATTAGATTGAATTATTGGATTGAATAATGTAAGCTTTTTTGATTTTTCATCGAAACTATTTTTTTAAACTTCACAATTAATGTTAAATAATTTTAGATATTTTATATTTAGAAATTATTTTTTTTTAAACTGTATTATAAATAGTTAACCGTGATCATAGTAAAAGTTAAAAAATATCAAGCTAAAAATAAATGTTTTGATATGTGCTTACCATTGTGATCCTTTTTTTTTTTTGCAATAAATACTGTATTTCAATGCATTTAGTTTCTTTCAGATTTATTTTCTTAAACTCATTTATGGATCTAAGCCATGTTGAAAAGATGTCAAAAGAAAATATGCATGTGTAAAATTATAAAACTTTTAATAACTCAAAAAGGATAACAAACTGGCAAGTGGCAATCTTTGACATTATAATTGGATTCACAAGCTAAAAAAATATACAAGTAATCAGTGTATTTGGTCTTAAAGGAGAAAACTTTTAATAGTTCGTTTACTAGTAAAATTACTAGCTAAAACCATTACTGCCATTATTAAAGTCACTGGTAAATGTCACAACAGAAACAATATGATGTTTATAATGTCATGTAATTGACGAACGTCTCCACCTTAATGAAAATTTATCCAAGTGAATCATAATAATGTTGATTTTAATACTTAGATCAGGGCACTCAATTTCTTTTCAGCTATTCTTTTGCACTCTGAAAATTTATAATATAAACAAAACGAATATATATAAAAAAAATTGGTTATTTCACGGTGAATGTGCTATTCATTTTCCCTTCCTTTCATCAAGTATTCACTAAAGATTACCTCATACTGGAGCTTTAATCATCATATTTTAACCAGAGCAACTGATACCCGACCGCGTAGAGTTGAAAACTTGCATGCAAAGTTTTGAAATAAACCGATATAGAGAACGCAATCAAAATAATCTAATGGAATATTTAAATATGTAGAATGAGTTGAAATAAGTCCTCAAACGTTCACCATGAAAATTGTTTGAAAACTATAAAAATGGTCTAAAATTACAGTTTGTAGAAATATAAGAACATGAAGTAACTTTCGATTGATTTATAGGTTTTGACTATTTTATTTGTATTATAAACTTCTAAAGAAAGCATAGTGTGCTTCACTAACTGAAGTTATTAAGTTTTATAGAATAAATTGTAGCCTGTTTAAATCTCACCTTTCTCCTGTAGGCGTATGTACCTGTCAGCTGTCCTGCACGAAGCTCCTCCATCACCGTCGATCATCGTAAACTCTTTAATTCCTCCTCCATAGTCATACCCCTCCTCTCTATCGCTCTCTCAACACCATCCCTCCACCTCATCCTCCTCACTCCTCTCCTTCCCTCCGGCTGCCACTCATAATACCTTTTCGCACACCTATTTGCTTCATCCTTCTCACATGTCCGAACCATCTCAACTGTCCTCTCTCCACCAGTTCCAATATACTCTCCATCATCAGGAAATAATTTACTGTCAGAGTTAAGAGAGGGTTTTAGATTAGAAATATAAATGAAATCTAAAATTTTCAAATATAGTTGTTGGTTGTTTTGTGTTATTTTGGAAAACTCATTGGAGTCTACAGGATGATCTTTGGTATATTTATTATTTCTAATGCTGGAAGGGTTTGGAGATGTAAAATAATTACCTTTCCTTGCCGAACGGCCTTTGGGCTCTTCTGTTTCAGCCATGTTCTTTTCTGCTATACAACAGTAATTTACAGAGCGTTTCACTCGACATCCAATTATCTCAAACTTCATAGAGAATTCTCTTTTGTGATAAAAAATTTTACCTCGAATTTACATGTCTTCCCTTTTCTACACCTTAACAAATAGATTTCTAAATAAACCGTTCAATCTAATAACCATTTCA
>JABUQX010085902.1:0-32868 GCA_015478945.1 Trachelipus rathkii
AATCAGTTTTTACTTTCATCCATTTCCTGTATGCTCTATTCTTATCAGTTATGGCAGCCTCATCCTATACCTTCACTTCATCGTTCCACCATGCTGTCTTTTTCCTCCTCCCTCTACTTATTCTCTTTTCTCCTAGTCCTCTTTTTCTGTTCCCATCATATTTTCCTTAAATTTATTCTATTTTTATTTATCGCTTCTCTCATATTTCCTACGTGCATCTTTCTTCTTTTTAAGGTCTCATCAAATTTCTCCTTCGTTGCCTGGTCCTTTAGTTCTTCTAGCAGATATCACTTTTTAACTAATTTCCTCGGCTTATCTCTCTCTCTCTCCATCTCAGTATCCCAATTACCATCCTGTGGTCCGAATCCAAGGATACGTTCGGTAGGCTCTTCACGTCCATAAATATATTCTTTTTATGGGTCAAGATTAAATATATAATTGTTTTTTCTATGTATCTCTCTAAATCCTCGGTCCAACTGTACCAGTTCCACTTTTTACTTTCCTCATGTTGGAAGCACGTGTTCATGAAAGTTAATCCGTTTCTCACTGCAAAATCTATCATCAGTTCCCCCTCTTCGTTCCTGTCTCCCACAGGAACGAAGAGAATTATGGGATGAGAAAACCGGGAGCTTTAAAAACTATTCTTGAAGCGTTCTTTTTTGGGAACTGGATGGTCTAGTGGTTGAGCGACCGGTTACTGGTTAACTCAGCGACGCGGAAGCTCCAGTTCGAATCCTCGCAATGGAGAAAAATCTCCTTTGACTCATTCAGTTCAGTTATTATTATATATATATAATATATATAGTATATATATATATATATTATATATATTATAATATATATATATATATATATATAATATATATATAGTTATATATATATATATATATAGAATATATATATAATATACTATAATATTATATACATTTCCTAATTGCTTTTACAAATTTTTCTTAATATTCAGATCCATTATTATTTTTCTGAAACCAACAAATAAGAAGCTAAATAAAAATGCATATTGTCTTTATTTCTTCCATATTTCAGAATTTGTGATTTTAACGCTGGAATAGAATTTATTGGTAGGATTTTATCATTAATAAATATAATTATTTAAAAAAGTAATTAATCAAACTAATTAAAGTAAATTAAAAGTAATTAAAAAAAAGTAATTAATTAAAGGTTAGGTTTAATTCAATTAATTTTTTTTTTTTAATTTTTATACTTACTTTTGCCCATGTTCCTCCTATTTTGTTAGTATACTGTATATACATATTGAAAAATAAATAAATTTAAATATTTGCTAAACAAAATAAAATAAATTTGAAAATGGAGAAAATATCATTTAAGACAAATAATAAAAAGTACACAAAACGACTTTCTGAAACTTCACAAACTTAGTCCAAAATAAATAAAATCCTTTAATTCTGACCTTTTCCTTCGTTCATAAAATCATTTCTTATTTCTACCCACTAGGAGGATTTTACCAATATATATAATATAATGTATATAAATTATATAAATTATATATTATATATATATATATATATATATATATATTAATATTATATATATATATATATATATATACTATATATATATATTATATATTATATATATATATATAATTTATATATATATATATATTATATAATATATATATATATATATTATATATATAAGTATAATATATATATATTTATACTATATATATTAATATATATATATATAATATATAGTATATATAGTATATATATATATATATATTATATATTATATATATATATATATATATATATATATGAATGTGATATAGTTGAAATGAACAAATCTGGAAGCAAATGAAGGAAGCGGTTGTTAGTAGTGCAAAAGTATGGATGTTCTAAAGTAGAAAGTAAGAATGTTAACAGAATGAAGTGGTGGAATGAAGAGGTGATGCAAGCGTTAAAAGCCAAAAAAGAAGCGTTGTTGAATGTACTAAAAGCTCAATGGGAGGCTTCAAAGAAGATGTTGAATCATAATAAACTGGAAAAAATGGCGGGAATACTAAGAGATGCATACGTAGGAGGAAAAAAAGAGGTAAATGAACAGTTTGGATGGAGGATGAATGTGGACTTACAAGGGAATAGGAGGCTCTTCTGGAATGAACCGCAAAAGGTTAAGAAAGAGAATAAGGAGACAATCTGCTTAGAATAAGGAATAGAGATGATGCTTTCGTAACTGAGGAAATGGAGTGATTTAGAGTGTGGGAGGGAAACACTACGAAAACGCATAACATTGGCAGTAATGAAGAGGTGATAGTGAATGTGTGTGGGTTGATAGTGGCAAGAAGGAACAGGTTATTTGGGAATGAGGTCTAGTACGAGGAGGTTAATGGACAGATGTGAGAAAGTTGAATGGTAAATTTGCAGGTATAGATGAAATTACTGGTGAAATGATCAAGAACGGAGGCGAGATGGTGATTGAGCGGATTTGGAAGTTGCGTAACAAAGCTTTTATCTAGGGTATAGTTCCGAGGGATTAGAGGAGAGCAGTAATAGTTCCCTTATATAAGGGTAAGGGGGATAAGAGTAACTGTAGTAATTATAAGGGAATTAGTTTATTGAGTGTTGTAGGGAAGATATATGCTGGTATTTTGATCGAAAGAGTGCGTCGAGTGACTGAAGGACTGATTGGTGAAGAACAAGGTACGTTTAGAAGTGGTAGAGAATTTGTGAATCAAATCTTTACATTGAAACAAATGATTGAGAAAATGAGAGAGAAGAAGAATAAATAATATTTAGGTTCTATAGATTTACAACATGCATATGATAGGATTAATAAGGAAGGCTTAGGAAGCTCTATGGGAGGATAGTGAAGCGTGCGTAAGAATAAATGGGGTCGAAAGTGATTGGTTTAATATTAATAGCGGAGTGAGGAAGGGATGTGTTATGTCTCCTTGGTTATTCAATTTGCATATGGATGGGGTTATGAAAGAATTAGAGTTGGGGATGGCAGAGGAAGGTGTTAGAATGATAGAGAATGAAAGAGAGTGGAGGGTGAACTACCTATTATATGCGGATGATTTGGTTTTGCTTGGCGAATCTGAAGAAAGTTTGAGAGGATTGGTAGAGGGATTTTGGCAGGGTGTTTAAAAGAAGGGTTTTGAAAGTAAACGTAGATAAGAGTAAGGTTATGGTTGAGAGTGGGGACATTTCTCGGTGTGAAGCTATGTTGGACGGTGAGCAACTGTAACAAGTGTCTGAGTTTAAATATTTAGGAAATATGTTGGATGAAAAGGGAACGTATGATGAAGAGTGTCGTAGGAAAGTTGTGAATGGTAGGAATGGTGGCTGTAGCAATTAAATCCTTGGTGGATGTAAAAGGACTAAGTCTTGAATGCGTTAGGATCTTTCACAAGAGTATGTTATTACCTTTATTAATGTATAGTAGTTAGACTATGGTCTGGAATAAGAGGTTAAATCTAAAAGTACATATGTGTTCGATGGACAGATCTAGGGCGTGTTAGGTTTTGAAAAGAATTGATAAAATGAGTAATAAAGCATTACGGAGTTGTGTGGTGTGAAGAAAGGAGTAAATGAGAGATTTTATGAAGGGACATTGAGATGGTTTGGTTATGTGGAAAGATGGATGATAGTCGGTTGGTTAAGCAAATGCCTGGAGGAGAGGAATGTGAGTTTGGCAGAGGCGAGAAGAAAGGTGCATAATAGGAGTGAATGGAGGGGGGTTTGGAAGGGATATGATTGTGGCCACCTGGGCCAAGGGATGAACCCTACATTGGGCGAATGCCATAGTGAGGTGTCGTAGCGGTCGCCTGAAACTGAGGTGGATTTTTTTCTTTTTTCTGACTGCGCGAGTTCTCCACTAAAAAGGGTTTATAAAGGGGGTGGTAATGTACGGCTTTTTATATTTCGATTGCTCATATTCTTCTAACTCTTTTCTATTCCGATGCATGCGACGCACCTTACCCCCAGTCTTGCTGGAAAGGTGGGTGATGATGTTGTTGATGATGATGAATGATGATGATTATCATCATGAGATAGTATATATTATATATATAATATATATATATATATATATATATATATTATATATATATAATATAAATCTTATATATATATATATATTATATATATATATATATTAAGATTCAGTTTTAAATATTAAATTATTATTAAATTTAAAATTTTATAAAAAATCACGTACTCTTTGCTATTGATATGCCATCAGGAGTTTAGAGTTCAGTCTCAAAAAGTTTATATTCTCATGTCATTAAATTTCTACCCTCATCAAACTTTAATATTAATTAATTATTTAACACATTTTAATTATATATATTATATATATATTATATATATATATATATATATTATATATATATATATATAATATATATATATATATATATATATATATAATATATATTATATTAGTTGACTCATATTAAAAAAATGAGACTAGGGTAAATGTCACTCGCAAGAACGGGAAGGCCCCTAACCCATCAAACCCCACACCAACACAGACCGACAGCATCAGTGTAACTAATGTAACCACTCCAGCAGAGAATTTCGCTGCATTTGGGGCCGTCCCTCGATAATTAGGAAAAACATAAACCATCGCAACTAGACGTGGGAGAGGTGGGGGTAGGTTTTGTGGGGGTATAATCGAGCGAAGGATCATTCACGTAAGAAGCGACTCCCGCAAGCATGAAAAGAGTGATAGTGGTCAAACTGCCAAGAGATGCAGTTCGAGCAGAATAACAACACCTCCATACGCCGAAGGACACGGGTACCGGACACCTGGTCGACGGTTCGGTGTAGCACATAAACAACGATTGCACGGGTGGTCCAGACGTATCAGGAACCACTGACAATCATGCATTGTCGGCGAGGTACAAGGTAGGCACAGGGGAAACGACACCCCGTGGGAAGACCGATTTTACGTCTGTGTGCATTCGAGAACGCCAACAACGGCAACGACATCTGAAGATACAGCTGGTGGAGGTACACACGGCACCAGGTGAGTGACAATACAGTGTTCACGCCTTGCGGAAATAATTACCGGCCACGAGAGGCCTGCCATCGGTTCCATTCACGGCACCACCCTACGCACATCGAAGGTGTGCGACTAGCATTTTTGCCCAAGAAACAGCATCCATTGGATTACGGTCGACGACTGGGCAAGGATGCTCTTGAACGGACGAGTGAGAGTGTTTCTATACGCCTCGACAGCGTGCTAGATATACGACGACCGTGAGCGGAGAGGTTCGCTCTTGCAATGTGAGCATGCCCCCGTCGCTTGGAACTGAGTCGGTTATGGTCTGGGTAGGCATCACTCTTTATCAGACCTACGAAATTGCACATACTCGATGGATGGCACTCTACAGCCGTGAGATATATCACAGACACTCCTTGAAGCCCAATACGTCGTGCCATATGCCACCCTACTCGGTGACTCCTTTCATGCCTAATGCATGACAATTGCAAGACAACACAAGGCCCAATGTATGAACGATTACCTTAAACAGGACGTTCAAATTACGGCGTTGGAAGTGACCCGAATAATAGTCCGGACCTCAACCATTCGAACATTTGTGGATAATCCGAAACGTCGATCCGACAGCTAAAGCACCTAAATGGACCAGCCGGACCTGCGTTATGGACCCCACAAGTATATGGGAATCAAATCGCTGTCCAGGACGTTCGCAATCCACTTCAATCGAGAGCATGCCACAACGGTTTCAGTCGATCATTCCGTGCCCCAGAGGAGGTCAATTACACGGTAATTGGGACAGACCCAACACCCCCCGCGCGTCGCCGTACTACCTACCATTTGTGTTTTGCAGCGCGAACCTCCGACCCTAACTGCGAGACCCTTTGGCGTTGCACTTGGAATCAACCACTCTATCAACCTCGGTTCTGGGGAGGTATCACCGATGTTATTTTCCATTCATCAGTAAAGTGTCTTCGGCTTTCTTCAACCATTTCTATCCTTCCTTTGCCACGTAACCTTGTGGTGCGTTAATTTTGACGAGTAGGTATATATATTATAATATATATATATTATATATATATATATTATATAATATATATATATATATAATATTATATAATATATAATATATATATATATTATATATAAAATAATTATATATCATAATTCTATATATAATATATTATTAAGTATATATATATATATAATATATATATATTATATATACTATATTATATATATATATATATATAATATATATATATATATATATATCTATATATCTATATATATATATATATATATATATATATATATATATGGATCAGTGTGTAATGTTCCAGGCTTAAGAATAAATACCAGCAATGATATTTGCCAATCTTTTGGATAACTTCCTGCTTGCCATATATGATTAAAAAACATGAATATAATTTCTTTATTATTTTCTGTTACATGTTGTAGGAAAGGATATACTATCATGTCCTTACCAGGAGAAGTATTTTTCGTAATTTTTGTTATGTCCTAGTTCATTTACAACTTCTATTGGTTCAGTTAGTGTATGACCATCATTTTCAGGTTTAAAATGATAGGAGTTTCTTTGTACCTATTTCTTCTCAGAAATTTTAATTTGTCACAAACTTGGAACAATGTTGTATTTATTATATGTGTTACTTTTAAGATATGAGGATTTAAATCATTTCGCCACCTTCACTTCGTATCTGGATTTAGCTTTGGCTCTCTGATAACTTATTTTATTTTCAAAAATAGACTGTGCTTTAAAAAAGTCGATACATTTTTTTTTTATATTTTATAGTTTTTTCACAATCTTTAGTCCAGCAAGCATTATACTTTTTGTACAACCTTTGACAAATTCGAGTTGAATGTATTAGTAGCCATTTTTGTAAAAGCTTCTAAAATACAATTATATTTATCATTACTGATTAGTGTCTACATCAGGTATTTTGAGAGGATTTTTAAATTCTTGCCACTTTCCATCATCAATTTCCAATTAGGGCTCATAACTCACAAAATATTTATTTCCTTCACAAACATTAGATATTTGAAAATTATATATATATATATATATATAATATTATATATATATAATATATATATATTATAGTATATATATATAGTATATATATATATATATATATAGTATATAATAGATATATATATATATATATATATATATATATATATATAATATATATAATAATATATATATATTATATATTAAATATATATATATTATATATATATTTATATATAATATATTATAATTAATATATATTTATATTAATTATATATATATTATATATATATATATATGTATATATATATATATATATATATTAGTTATATATAATTATAAAAAATATATATATATATATATTATATATTATATATAATATATATATAATATTATTATACGATTTAAATTCCGGTAATTGTTAACCCAGAGGGTTTGTCACCACCCGATTTTTATGAAATCACAGGATAACACTCTAAGAAAATAATAATGAAAGAATAGTGAAAACGAAATTGTCGCTCTCTTTGGAAAAATAGTTACATGGCCTCTCAAAGTTGTTAAAATCCCATAAAGACTTTCAATATTTATCGATCCAGGTTAGGTCTCATTTGTCAGGCCCTCTAAGTCAGAGTTATGAATAAGTTTTGTTAGGTAATATCACAGAGAAAATTCATATTTAAGAATTAACAAAAATCTTTATCATAACCTGAAACTATGGATGCCTAAAACCGAGCAACGTCTGGCGAGGCCGCACTAATTTTATATCAAGAAAAGTCTATATGGAAAATTTTTAACTTCAGAGGCTGTAACTTTTTCCTAAAGAGACTTACGATTTTCGCTTTCACTATTCTTCATTATTATTTTTTTAGAGTACATCCTGTGATTTTCAAAAAAAAAAAAATTTTTGGTTTTTTTTTTAATAAAACAAATCTTATAGGGTTTTTTACAACTTTGAGAGGGCTGTGTAAACTTTTTTCCTAGGGAAGAGCGAGGAGCTTCAATTATCTGATTCGTGATTATTATTTTTTTAGAGTATATCATGTGATTTTCATAAAAATCGGGGGTGACAACCCTCTGGGTAACAATTACCTTAAATTCTCCCACTAAATTAGAAACTTAAAGGGATAGATCCAATTTCGAAGTTTGACTATTTAAATCCGAGATAAAGGTTGGTGAAACTCTTTAAATATAATCATGTTTCTCCATTTTAGTGATCCCTACAACTTCTCACCCCTAGCATCTTTTTGCAAAGAGTCTTATAAGACATGATGTGCATTAAAATCTCCAAGCAATAACAGAGTAACTGGGAATTGCATTAATACCTCTTCAAAGTTTCGCTGCATCTTTTAAAGATGGTGAAATGTAAATATTACTTATAGTAATATTTTTAGACACACAGAATATTTGTAACGCAATGACTTAAAATTAGATTTTAACTTTATCTCAGAAAAAGATATAAGATTCCTAATTCCTAAAGTACTTTGAGAAATTCTTTTACCAATCTTTAATAACTTGAAAGTACTTAAGCACAAAGGGAAGTTGCTTACCGTTAGGATATTTGGGAAACTGAAACAGTTTTTCAGGCAAACTACTCGAAACATCGTGTCCCAAAAATATAGAAAATTTTCAATAAAGCTGAAAGAAGTTTGAAGAACTTCGATTAAGTTTTATTATTATTATATTTAAAATAGCTATCCATATGAAAATATAAATATTTTTTTTATTGTTACAAAGTTTGGTTTTTTATATAACAATGTCAAATAACATATATATCAAATATTTTATTTTCTATTATATCAAGATTTTCATTTCAACTTCACTTTTAATATAGGTTGATTTTAAGGACATTGAAATTTAACTAACGAACGTAATATTTCCTCGTTAGTAAGATTAATTTCTTGTTCGAACTGATACTTCAGACAGGTTTAAGTATCACTTGTACAAGAATATAATATTATAATTATATATATAATATATATTATATAATATATATATATATATATTATATATATATATAATAATATATATATATATATATATATATATATATATATAAGTATATAGTATATATATATATATATAATAATATATTTCAATGGTCCTAAGTGGGTTGAAACCCTTAACCCTTGAGATGGTACTGCCAGAGTGTTACTCGAACCACGATTGGGCTAAAAGGATAACCCATGCATTTTGACTCTGAATAGCACTTGGCTTTCCCCAAGAGGAGCGAAGGCCGTGTCTTGACATCCTAACCTCCGACGGGCCTCCCCGCCACCACTCGGGTCAGGGGCAACACTGGTAATTTTTAACCGGACATTAATAGATTATTCAAAGATGTTTGTGCAATAAACGGCAACAATTATTTGTATAGTTCAATGGTCCTAATGGGTTTGAACCCTTACCCTTGAGTTGGTACTCCAGAGTGTTACCTTCGAGACCACGATTGGCTAAAAGGAAACCCATCATTTTACCTCTGAAGCCATTAGCTTCCCAAGAGGAGCGAAGGCGTGTCTTGGACACCTAACCTCCGACGGGCCTCCCCGCCAACACTCGGGTCAGGGGCAACACTGGGTAATTTTACACCGGACATTAATAGAGTATCAAAGATTGTTTGTGCAATTACCGCAACAATTATTGTATATTTCAAATGGTCCTAAGTGGTTTGAACCTTACCCTTGAGATGTATCCAGAGTGTTACCTGAGACACGATTTGGCTAAAAAGGAAAACCCATCATTGTTACCTCTGAAAGCATTAGCTCCCAAGAGGAGCGAAGGCGTGTCTTGGACACCTAACCTACGACGACGGGCCTCCCCGCAACACTCGGTCAGGGGCAACACTGGTAATTTTAACCGGACATTAATAGATATCAAAGATGTTTGTGCAATAAACCCAACAATTATTTGTATATTTCAATGGTGCCCCTAAGTGGGTTTGAACCCTTACCCTTGAGTGGTCCAGATGTTAACCTCGAGCCACGATTGGCTAAAAGGAAACCTATCATTTTACCTCTGAAAGCATTAGCTTCGCCAATGAGGAGCGGAAGGCGTGTCTTGACACCTAACCTCCGAGGGGGGGGGGGGTGTGCCTCCCCGCCAACACTGCGGGTCAGGGGCAACACTGGGTAATTTTTAACTGGACATTAATAGATATTCAAAGATGTTTGTGCAATAAACGCAACAATTATTTGTAATTTTCAATGGTCCTAAGTGGTTTGAACCCTTACCCTTGAGATGGTACTCCAGAGTGTTACCTCGAGACCACGCTTGGCTAAAAGGAAACCCATCATTTTACCTCTGAAAGCATTAGCTTCCCAAGAGGAGCGAAGGCGTGTCTTGGACACTTAACCTCCGACGGGCCCCGCCAACACTCGGGGCAGGGGCAACACTGGGTAATTTTTTAACCGGACATTAATAGATATTCAAAGATGTTTGTGCATAAAACGCAACAATTATTTGTATATTTCAATGGTCCTAAGTGGTTTGAACCTTACCCTTGAGATGTTCTCCAGAGTGTTACCTCGAGACCACGCATTGGCTAAAAGGAAACCCATCATTTTTACCTCTGAAAGCATTAGCTTCCCAAGAGGAGAGAGGTCTTGGACACCTAACCTTCGACGGGCCTCCCCGCCAACACTCGGTCAGGGGCAAACTGGGTAATTTTTTAACGGACATTAATAATAGTTCAAAGCATGTTTGTGACAATAACGCAACAATTATTTGTATATTTCAAATGGTCCTAATGGTTTGAACCCTTTTCCTTGAGATGGTACTTCAGAGTGTTACCTCGAGACCACGATTGGCTAATAGGAAACCCTCATTTTACCTCTGAAAGCATTAGCTCCCAAGAGGAGCGAAGGCGTTTCTTGGACACCTAACCTCCGACGGCCTTCCCCGCCAACACTCGGTCAGGGGCAACACTGGGTAAATTTTTAACCGGACATTAATAGATTTTCAAAGATGTTTGTGCAATAAACCGCACAATTATTTGTATATTTCAAATGGCCTAAGTGGGTTTGAACCCTTACCTTGAGATGGTTACTCCAGAGTGTTACCTCGAGACCACGATTGGGTAAAAAGAAACCCATCATTTTACCTCTTGGGAAGCCTTAGCCTCCCAAGAGGAGCGAAGGCGTGTCTTGGACACCTAACCTCCGACGGCCTCCCCGCCACACTCGGGTCAGGGGCAACACTGGGTAATTTTAACCTGGACATTAATAGATATTCAAAGAAGTGTTTGTGCAATAAACGCAACAATTATTTGTATATTTCAAATGGTCTTAAGTTGGGTTTGAACCTTACCCTTGAGATGGACTCCAGAGTGTTTACCCTCGAGACCACGATTGGCTAAAAGAAACCCATCATTTTACCTGAAAGCATTAGCTTCCCAAGAGGAGCGAAGGCGTGTCTTGGGCACCTAACCTCCTACGGGCCTCCCCGCCAACACTCGGTCAGGGGCAACACTGGGTTCCCCTGACCCAAGTGTTGGCGGGGAGGCCCGTCGGAGTTTAGGTGTCCAAGACACGCCTTCGCTCCCTCGTTGGGAATGCTAATGCTTTCAGAGGTAATATGATGTTTCCTTTTAGCCCGAATTACGGGGTCTCGAGGTAACTATCTGGAGTACCATCTAAGGGTAGGGGTTCAAAACCCACTTAGGAACATTGAATATACAAAGTATATGCTTGCGTGTTAATTCGCCAAACATCTTTTGACTATCTATTAATAGCAGGTTTAGAGAAATTTACACCACCGCGAGTGTTGCCTGTACCGAGTGTTTGGCGGGAGCGCCGTCGAGGTTAGGAATGTACAACGACACGCTCTTCGCTCCTCTATGGGAAGCTAATGCTATATCAAGGTAAAATCGAATAGTGGTTTTTCCTTTTTAGCCATATTCGTGTGTCTCACGAGAGAAGAGTAAACACTACTGGAAACCATCATACAGTGGATAAAAGTGAGTTAACACCACACTATAAGAACCATTTTGAAATAACAAATAATTGTTGGCGGTTTATTGCACAAACATCTTTGAATTTCTATAATGTCCGGTTAAAATATTACCCAGTGTTGCCTCCTGACCCGAGTGTTGGCGGGGACGCCCGTCGGAGTTTAGGTGTCCAAGACACGCCTTCGCTCCTTGGGAAGCTAAGCTCTCAGAGGTAAAATGATGGGTTTCCTTTAGCCAATCGTGGTCTCGAGGTAACACTCTGGAGTACCATCTCCAAGGGTAAGGGTTCAAACCCACTTAGGACCATTTGAAATATACAAATAATTGTCGCGTTTATTGCACAAATATCTTTGAATATCTAATAATGTCCGGTTAAAAATTACCGTGTTGCCCCTGACCCGAGTGTTGGCGGGGAGGCCCGTCGGAGGTTAGGTGTCCTAGACACGCCTTCGCTCCTCTTGGGAAGCTTAATTGCCTTTCAGAGTAATGATGGTTTCCTTTTAGCCAACTCGTGGTCTCGAGGTAACACTCTGCAGTAGTACCATCTCAAAGGGTAAGGGTTCAAACCCACTTAGGACCATTTGAGATATACAAATATTGTTTGCGTTTATTGCACAACATCTTTTGAATATTCTATTAGTATCGTCCGGTTAAAATTACCCAGTGTTCCCCTGACCCGAGTGTTGGCTGGGAAGGCCCGTCGGAGGTTAGGTGTCCAACACACGCCTTCGCTCCTCTTGGGAAGCTGAGCTTTCAGAGGGTAAAATAATGGGTTTCCTTTTAGCCAATGCGGTCTCGAGGTAACACTCTGGAGTACCATCTCACGGGTAAGGGTTCAAACCACTTAGGCACCATTTAAATAACAAATAATTGTTGCGTTTATTGCACAACTATCTTTGAATATCTATCAATGTCCGTTAAAAATTACCCAGTGTTGCCCCTGACCCGAGTGCGAGCGGGAGGGCCGTCGGAGGTTAGGTGTCCAAGACACGCCTTTGCTCCTCTTGGGAAGCTAATGCTTTCAGAGGTAAAATGATGGGTTTTCCTTTTAGCCAATCGTGGTCTGGAGGTAACACTTGGTTTACCATCTTCAGGGTAAGGGTTCAAACCCACTTAGGACCATTGAAAATATACAAATAATGGTTGCGTTTATTGCACAAAACATCTTTGAATATCTATTAATGTCCGGTTAAAAATTAACCAGTGTTGCCCCTGACCCAAGTGTTGGCGGGGAGGCCCGTCGGAGGTTAGTGTCCCAAGACACGCCTTCGCTTCTCTTGGGAAGCTAATGCTTTCAGAGGGTAAAATGATGGGTTTCCTTTTTAGCCAATCGTGGTCTCGAGGCTTAACACTCTGGAGTACCATCTCAAAGGTAAGGGTTCAAACCCACTTAGGACCATTTTGAAATATACAAATAATTGTGCGTTTATTGCACAAACATCTTGATTATATATATATATTACTATAATATATATAATATATATATATATTAATAATAATATATATATATATATATATAATATACCGTATATATATATATATAATATATTATAATATATATATATATATAATATAAATATATATAATATTTGATGGGCTTGTTCTCTTTCATATGCTGTGTTGTGTGTATATATTATATATAATATATATATATATTATATATATATATATAATATATATATATATATATATATATATATTATATATATATATATATATATATATATATATATAATATATATATTATATATAATATATTATATATATATATATATATATATATATATATATATATATATATATATATATATAAAGCCTCGTGGCTCAGGATGTTGACATGCGCCGACTCTCATATGAGAGGACGCTGGTTCAATTCCTCCGCGTAGCAGGGGAGTTTTATCTACCTGGGGCGAGAATTAAAACTCGACTGCGAACACGTTGATTGTCTTCAAAATGTTATGGAAGAATTCAATATTCCTGCATAAAATAAGGGATACGCCACCATATATATAATATATATATATATATATATCATATATAATATATATATTATATAATATATATATATATATATATAATATATATAATATATATAATAATATATTAATATATATATATATATAATATATATATATATTATATAATTTATATATATATATATATATTATATATATATTTATATATATATATAATATATATATATATATATAAAGGTATATATATATTATATATAATATTATTATATATATATATATTCAATAATATTATTTAAATATTAATACATCTTTAATATATATATTATATATATTAACATTTTAGAACATCTCATTTTATATCCATATGCCAACAAATCGTAGGTCATTTTTAAGTATGAAGAATATTGCCAAGTATTGACAGAATCAAACTAGATTTAATTTCCCACAGCACAAGATTTTATTCAGGATATACAAACCAGATGTAATAGCCAGTATCATAGCTTCAAAAGATTTTGAACAAAAGACGGCCTTCCATTTCATATGTGCAGTGATCATTCAAGGAACCTGCCTGCTTTAGAAACAACGAAAGTTTGAAAAAATTGCTATAAAATACTTAAAATTTTGTTGATTGTACAAACTTTCTTGAGCCATAAGGAATCAATGGCATCGGCAAACCAAATATGAAAGTAATTTGCAGTTTTTTTTGAAAAGGGTAAGAAAAAATGACTATTTGACGGGACTTGGGTCTACAGTACGCAGTATGCAAAAATTCAGTAAAAATTAGATTCAGCATTTATTACTGATAAGATCTTGTGCTTGCTACCTAATCTTGATCCACGCTTTAAAACTACGTTCCTGAGGAATGATATGACAACTAAAAAAGTGGAAGGAAAAGAATTGTTTCTTAAGACGATGATAAGATTATATCGTTGTATTAAAGGAAAGGAAAACAGTTTCCACTACTTTAAAACCAAATCTTCAGATTCTTCTCATTTATCCACAGAATCGGGCGTAAAAAAGTGGATACGAATCTAATAGTTTAAGACTTTGGTTTTGAAAGCTGTTTTCTCGGAATTTAAAGAAAAAAAGACATAAAAATAGCAAAAGAAACTCATTCCTAAGGAGAAAGAGACATATTATTAAAAAAATTGAAGATGTTATAAAGTAGAAATCAGCCATATAAAAATATGAAACTTATTAAAATTCAGAAATCCCTTACAATGGTGTCTCAAATAAAGGTAAGCTTTCAGCATTTGGCTGTTCCTGCTAGTACAATATTTCTAAGCTCGCCCCCTTTTCTTTCAGAATTGAGGATCAATTATCTCCTAAAAAATAGGATGATTCAGAAACCGGGTAGAAATATTAATGTTTTTTGGCACTACAAATTTTAGGGTCATGCATTTTTGACTACAAATTAATAAATAATTTTGCTTCAAGGTCTTACTTTTAGTAAATTAAATAGAAGGATTTTTTTTTTAAACAATCAATGATCAAATTGTTCATTAATTGTAAGATTTTTTTAAATATTGCTATTTTTTTCAGTGGTTAAATAAATAAAAGATAATTAACTAATTATTTCTTTAAGCAAAGATAAAATATATAAGAGAATTCTATAACATTTAATTTATATAAGGTTTTAAATTTCTAAAATTAATTGATTTAGCCAAAATTAGGTATAATATATATATATATATATATTAGATAATAATTATATGTATTATTATATATATATATATATATATATAATATATATATTAATATATATATATATATATATTATATATATTATATATAATATAAAGAATGGAATCGGAATCAGACCTTTTGACTGTATCCGGAATGCGGCATCGCATCGGCTGGAAATTTGAATCGTCCCATCACTAGTAATAATTATATATATAGTATATATACTATATATATATAATATATATAATTATATATATATAAGTAATATATATATAATATATATATTATATATATATATATATTATTATATATTATACTTTTAAGCGATTGGTGAGTCTTAATTAATTAGTATAGAATTAATGCTCTCACTTCCGATACAGTTGATTAATATAAAAGATCAGTATTTCAAAAGATGTTAGTTTCATTTATTTATTAATTATCCCTTCTTGTTCATTTTTGTTCACTGCAATAAAAATAAATTTTTATATAATCAATTTTCATGTTTATCTAACAATGCCTTAATTTATTTTATTTTATTATCTAAATTCCATTAAATTTATGATAATTTTTTTAACGATTTTGCAGCAGGGGGGAGGATGTACTCCATGAACCTACTAAGATTGCGATTCACCATATCCTCTATGTTTTATATCTATTATAGCACTTATGATTAATCACTTATCTGTTTCTTAACTAAGAAAACGTAACAGAGAGATCTTTTATAATGACATTAATTTTTTTAAAATCAGCACCTTAAATTTAATATATTAAGTAATAGGAAATGAGGGAGTACAGGGCACCAGGCCTGTAAGCACGTCCTAAACGGCGCTTGTATCGGAGGCCGAACTTTTCGTTCTCCCCTCGGTCTGCAGTTAGAACCGGTGGAGAAAAAGGATTCTTGTTGGTTACCTTAAAGTGAAAATAATATAAAAAAGAAATAAAAACAGTTTATCTGTTATCGAAATAGATGTGTACCAGAAATTCGTTCATAAGAGAACGGTTTTGTAGCACTTACATCTTAACATTATTTTATAGCACTGTACTCATGCATGTGGTGAATCCCGGCAAGCAAGAACACCGTCCAGCACATTCTTTCTAATGAATTTTACTTTATTTATTAAGGTTTTCAGTCAAAGAAGATTTTTTTTTTTTCAAAAAATTTAAAGTTGGTAGAAATATCCGTAGAATTTATCTTATTTTTACAGACAAATTCGTCCAACTTTTTGGTGCAAATACCTCTGTCCTTTCAGACCTGTACCTTCCCGAATGACGTCAGAGGTTTAATAGGTGAGCATAAATCCTTCCAACGCACAGGGTACTTTGAACAAAAATATTTTTCTTTCTTTTCGTTTTTTCGAAAAAATTTAAAATGCTTCCTTTTAGTTTGAACTATACATGAGAACCTCTGTATAATAAAATATCATAAAAATAAATGTAAGCGGACAGATTTTCCTAATGACATATAAAATAAAAGTTCTATATTACTAGATAAAATAGTCTAAAAATTAATAAATAAAATACACAAAATATTACCACATAAATACGAGAATTTTCCAGCCTGCGAAATTTCCCATAGACTCAAGGTCTTTACAAAGTTTTATTATCCTAAAAAAAAAACAGTTCCACTTTTTCTTCCTTAAAAAATATTTTTTTTTATTACCTCGCTTCACGGAAGATCTTACACAAGCATTTTTGTACCTTATTTTGCAAATTTTAAAATATAAATTTTTGTTACTCTTAACTCTATTACATTTTCCTTTCTTAAAAAGAAAGTTTTATTACCTCACTTAACGGAAGATCTTATGATGACCGTTTTACAAACATTTCTATTACACATTTTAACCTCCTGTCCCCATCCCTTATTTTTGGGAATGGGAGAGTGAGACTTGAATGGGACAGTCCTAAATACCTCTCTGACTTTTAATATCCACAGGGACAGTTTTTACTTCCCTTTACAATCCAAATATTATAACTATTATACGTCAAAAATAAATCTATCCGATTTTCATTATTCATAACATTATTATGCAACAGAATTCCAATATATTAATTTTTAATAACTGAAAATTATTTTCAAACTCAAATAAACACTATTTTTAAAATACCTCGTTTAATCAAAGTCCTGTGTGTGTGAGAGAATGTCCTTTCTCTCTGAGTGTTGGGCATCATTACGAGCAGTTGAGATCTTTAAAAGACAGGCGAATTTAGACCTTAAGTTCATTCTTAGTTGACGACGAAGGTATTTTGGGGGAATGATATCTGTTTTAAACCTTCCCCTTTCCACATTGAAGCGGGGGGAATTCTTCTTTGACGCTCTCATATACCCCGTTTCTTTATACCTCGTCTCCCTCATTGGGAGAGTTTATTTTTCGGGTTGTTATGGTTTAGGCTCACTTGTTCTCCATCCAAATTTACGCTCATACCTTCCACGTTGGGAAATAGGGAAAGCCACTCGGATGAAGATCGCATTAGGTCGCAAATTTGGAAACTTTTTTTTTTCTTTTTCCGATTTTATAGAGCTTTTCTTGAGATGCTTAATTGGAGAGGGTTATCCAACATACAGATTCGGAAGACTCCTCACTTCTCTACCCACTCATCCGTTTCCGACATCTCAATTTCTTCCTATCGTTGTCGCATAACAATTCGCTCAATGGATAACATTTCTTTTTCAATGAAAGGCGGCTGAAATTTTAGGTATATTCTTTATATGAAAGAACTCTTGTATTCAAAAGAATTGTCAAGACTATTGCCTTAGACAAAACTAGTTATTAATTACGTTTAAATCAGTTCACTCAAATACTTATTTTTAACTTTTTTAAAAAACATATCACTCGCAATCGTCAGGTTGCTCATTTTGCACACTCTCACAGAGTAGTGTACCCAACTTCGCGTCTTCGTTAATTATTCTTAAATGTGAGGTTTGTTTATACTCTACTAACACCTTCAGCCTTTTCTCATTCCGGTGAGCGGGTGGTGAATACTAATAGGTGTAATGAATGATCGATTGCCCACTCCTCTAATGGGTACAAATCACTGTCGAATTAGACCGAGTCCCGGGTGAGGCTCATTATTTTGATTGGTATAAAAAGAAGTGTTGGTCCCCGAAACCCGGTGAATTACTAGGCATTCCGTTAAGATAGAAACACACCGCAATCTGATAAACTATAAACATAAACGATAAGCGTACTAATCAAGAACAGATGATTAGTAAACTATATTATAATTAATATATCCTATCTTCAATCTGTTATTCTATCTGCATCACCAGCATAAACCATATCAATTTTTACATGAATCTGAATCAATGTGGGCAGTTATACACAAAATTGCTTTAAAGAAATAATTTTACTTTTATACATAATAATCCAATTAAATATCAACACATTAACAATTTATTAGAACGAGATTAAGCTGGGGAGGAGAAATGACTTCCTCGAAGAACGCTTCTAAGATTAGACATGATCTATTCACCCATTATCAATATGTTTATTATGTAATCTTAATATAGTTGGCCACTTACTAATCATTACTTGTTTCTTCAACTAGAATACTCTACAGCAGAAGATCTTTTTAATACGGGACAACTACACACATTGAAGTCTATCATATAATCAAAGCAACCATCAACACAGTTTTAATTTAATATATATCAAAATCAATTACCATATGACAGGGAGTGGCTGAGCAAAGCCACCAAGGCTCCGTAGCGACGATCCAGCAGGCGCTTATAACTCGAGCCGGACTGCGGGTTCGAAAGTTAACGAACGTTCGGACACAAGAGAAGGATTCTATATTGAATTACTTACTCAAACATTAAATAATGTGCAACACAGAATTTAAACAATAGTCTATGAATATCTGATCTTAAAATGTGCACCAGAAATCACATGTCATAAGAGAAATCGACGTATTATGATTAGCTCTGTAAATGACATTATGACTTACCAATTACATTTTTATAATACTTAGATTTTCCAGTGTGCACTCATTATATACCGTAACAGCACAAACTATAATATAACATAGCTATAACATAGTTAGTATATATATATATATTATAATATATATATATAATATATGATATATATATATATAATATATATAGTATATATATATATAAAGTATAGTATAATCGGAAGGTTTGTGATTAAATTTACGTATAAATATATTAAAAATAGCTACCCATTTAGACGTCAAGAATGCGAAAGTACTTAAAAACTGAAGAATCCTAACCTGTCTTCTGATCACTTAAATACCCACTTCTTGTGATTTTCATTTATTTAAAAATGTTCCAAAATTCTTGCGTAATGAACTTTTTCATATGTTTATATGGAGATTGTATTTTTACATTCCAGAAAATGTCGTAACTACCAGAGTCACGAGGGATGTTTTCGGGCGATAGAAAACCCAAACACGCACGTGATGTGGGATCGGGTTAACCCTATATTTCCCTGGTTGCCCGTGAGCTGAGACTCGAAACTCAACATATATATATATATATAGTAGATTATATATTAAAATAATAACCTAATAAGGTTCTTTCTCTGTTTCGAGAAAAACATCCCGAAAATAAATTTATAGTATAATAAATATATATACATATATATATATTATTATATAGTATATATATATATATATATAATATTATAATATATATATATATAAATATAATATAAATATATATATAATATATATATATATATAAATATATAGTAAATATATTATTTGTAAAGGCTATATATATATGAATATATTATATATATATATATTATATATATATATATATATATATTAAATAATAGAATATATATATAATTAACATATATCTATATATATCTATATAGTATATATATATAAGTATATATATATATATATACCATATATATATATATATATAGTATATATATAAAGATGAACCGAATATTCGCATTCCGCATATGCGAATATTCGCAATGATTTCCATGTCGCTTCACATTCGTCATTCATGAATTATTTTAACATTCGCGATTCGCATTTTCAATTGCGAGTGTTTACGAATGAATTTTAAAAAAAATTAGCAATTAAAAGCTTTATTTTAAAAAAGTGTTACTTCCTTAATTCCATTTTCTTAAACCGGAACACGGGAGCTCATCTGACTTGCCTAGCACCATTAAACTTACTAGTTCAGTGATGCATTCTTTTCTTATATATATATATATTATATATAATATTATATAATATATAGTATATATATATACTATATATTATATATTATAAATATATATATATATATAATATTATAATATATATATAGTTATTAATATAGGCTTATATTATTTCATTAACAGCAAAATATAATTTTTAAAATCAGATATCTCAAAAACTTCAATAGCTAGCTACAGGAATAAGGAATACATTGTTGAAAATAAATTTTTTTTATTTTAAGTGGCGGAAAATGGTAAAGAAAAAAAAAAAAAAAAAAAATCTTCAAAAAAACTACAATAGGCTACCCTCCAACTTGGACAATTTTGGAAATCCTTGTAAAAATTTAGTTAGGAAACTGTAAAACAAAGAACTGAATATAAAAAATAAAATATCAATATTGGCTATTTTTTTTTAGGAGCAGTGGACATAATATATATAATACTGTATATATATATCTTATCTTGTAAAGGTATTACACGACGGCAATGTAGGGGCTCGAGCCGACGGAGCACGGGGGACCGTTTTCCATACCCCGTAGGAGGGGCGGAGGAACCCCCGCGACACCCAAATACCACAGAGCGGGGGTTCCGGAGAACCTCCCCGAGGGGGGGAATTAGTCCTAGCCCGAGTTCCCCGGAAGGCCGAGAGACCGCGACCTGCCATCGGTGCGGGATACCCTTGGGGGATTCTTTAGTAAAAAAAAAAAAAAAGCAAAATTAAATATTGTAGAGTTTTTGAGTTTGCGATTGTATTTTAACTATCTTATAATTTTTTACATTTTCGGAACTTTCTTCACTGATTTCAGCATGTGATTTTTTTCTCGTAAATATGTATGGTTTCGTTGAGAATGCGTCATCTTTATGAGAGGCAATTTTGGCTGTTCATGCTATTTACACCTTTTCCATATATTATATATATATACTAATAATATATATATTATATATATATATATATTATTATATATATATAATATAATATTATTATATAGTATATCATATAATATATATATATAATGGTCGAATCCGAAATAATCGCGCAATTCGTTTTTTTTTTATTATTTTTCTTATTTTCTGCACTAATTAAGTTTCAAGCTTCCTTGTTTCAGAATGAGGGAGTTATAAAGTTAAAGAATTTCCTTTTCACAATAAAGGAGGTACTTTTGCAATCAGGATTTTCTTAAAATGTCCATTCTCTCACGTCCGAGAGTGAGGTCATCCCCTTATTCACCAAAGATTGCAACACCTTGGTACCAATGCCCAATGGCACACCCTTTATTCTCCCCTGTTTTCAGTCGCATGTTAGCAGCCTTGGGCAAATAACGCTTCTCGATCAGTGTAAAAGCCTTTATGTTTGGGCTTGTGTTGTTTTTTTGGTTCTGTTTCTTCTTTACTTGAAGCAGAGCCTATTAACCTTTTTTTAACCTTTTATTAATTACGTGCATTTGTGTGTAATTTCTAATTCATGTTGTAAAGAACAGCGCGGGAGTTTGGGGCTTTTATAAATCAGTCTTGTTTCGAGTAACGTCACTCCACCTACCGTAAGTCAGTGTTGTGTGTAGGTACAATCGAGGAGTGTAAGTGAAGAACTCAGGTGAGTACTCCATCCTTTGGTTTTTTACACACGAGCTTAGAGAATTGTATTTGTGAAGAAACAAACATTCTCCTACTGTCAATATTAAAGTAGCTTTTAGATGAAATTTCTCTCTTCAGTTTCATCTAATAGAGATATCGTCGACACTCCGCTTTTTCCTGTAATCTTTCGCCTTTGCTTGCTGTTTACCTATTATTTCTTCTGAAGGAATCTTGGGGAATTTTCTATTACATCTTTCCAAGAGGTTCTTCCGCTTTGTATGGATAAATTGTAAACATGCATACAATGTGTTCATGTTTCGTGTACGCCGTATGTTTAGCAAGGAATTCCACTAGAAAGGGGGAGGGGCAAAGGATCCTTCCTTCTTCAACACTATCATAATTATATATGTAATTATATTATATCAATTTTAGTTTTTTGTACCTATGGCAATTTTATATCTATTTATTTTAGGTGTTTGTTTGTGGTGTGCGTATCCTGTAGGAAACACTGTAACTTACATGTGGATTGGTATATACAGAAACAGAAGTCGATTTACGTCCTAACTACGTTTATGAAGAAAAAGGGGATAAAATTAGAGAGAGAGGAGGGGGGTCTGCATTTACCCCTTTCATCTTCGCTCAATATTCCCCCCATTTTTCGTAGGTTAAAAGCAAATTTCGCATAGTTGGCGCTCCAACTTTAATACCTATCCCCCACCCCGTTTGGCACATCGCAGTGGCCAGCGGTGGACCCTCATTTATTATTCCATTTTCGCGCGTGACCTTTAGCCCTTTGCGGCACTGGCACTCTGTTCTACGCGTTCTCTTTTCGCGCTCGTATTCGAATTTATGAGTTATGCCCGCTCTTCTCCGGGGAGATTGGAGAACGTTACCCGTTCCACCTTATAATTATGACTTCATTGAGTTCAGGAAATTTGAAAATTGAAATGTCAGTCTGATGTTTGATTTCAATTTGATTTCGACTTAATTTTTCAATTTTATTTGATTTTTTTTTCTCTTCGAAATGAAGAAGCGCAATAGGTAATTATAATAATAATCATATTGGTTAATGGGAACTCGGTTTCTTTGACAGGAATTAAATTGAAATTGAGGAAATGGAGAATTATTTCTCAATTTGATTTAGTTTGTTCAATTCACTTTGATTTTATTTATATTTTTTTATGTCAGTTCTTCGCTTTGACCCTTTCTTAGGGAACCACATATATGGAATTGAACTTGGTGTGCGGCTTTGAAATTCCTTTTTGTTTTTATTACTTTTTTGTTATTATTAACTTTTCCTTTCTTATTATATTATTATTTATTAATTATTATTATTGATTATTATTATATTATTATTATTATATTATTATATTATTTTATTAATTATTATTATTATGTATATTATTTAATAATATTTAAGTATGTAGTATATTATTCATTATTAATTATTATATTATATTATTATTATTATTATTATTAATTATTATTAATTATTATTATTTAGTTCTGGCTTGATATATGTTGAGGACGAGACCTACGTACATGTTTAATGAGTGTGGGTGTGTATTAATAAGTTTCTCTCCTCACCACAAACAAATATCTTGCTGTAAGTGTGTATTTTCATAATTTTTCCTCCCTTTCATACACACACACGGACGCAAATACATATTGCCTATAGTCTTATTTGAAGGAAAGTTTTTTTTTGATTTTTGTATTGCTGCTTTTATTATTAATTTTATTTAATTATTATTGTAGTTATTATTATTATTATTATTATTCTTATTTATTATTATTATATTATTATATATATTATTATTATTATTATGTATTATTATTCTAATTATTATTATTATTATTAAGTTATTATTATATTATTATTATTATTATTATTTTATTATAGGTAATATTATTATTATTTTATTTATTATTATTATTATTAGCTTTATTATTATTCATATTATTATTATTTAATTATGTATTTAATATATTAGCTTATTATAATTTTAGTTATTATTATTATATTATTATTATTATTATTGATTAGTTATTAATGCTGATATTTTGAAATTGCCTGTTTGTTTGTATATAGATATTACTTAAGATCTATATTATATACTATAGGGTAGATTAAGTTCGCTTTTTTGTGGATCATTGTCATTTTTTTGCTTTTATACTGTAATTTGTCTGTATACGTCTTGAGGAAGCAGGAGATTATGTTTTTTGTTTTAAGTGTTTTGTCCTCTGTTTTTTTTATATCTATATTTTTTCCGTTTATGTGTCTATTTTGTTGGGCTTACTAGTAAGACAGACATCACAAATCTAATATGGAGGAGCTACGTTTATTTCGACATTTCTTTTTGGTGATTTTAATAAAAATATAAGATTTTATGACAAGGTCGAAGGGAGCAAAAGGACCTAGTCCCATGAGAAATTTCCAATTCAGGGGCATCGAAAGAGGAAGGGTCCATTCGGAACGAAAATACCAAGGAAAAACGACGACGGCAACAGACCTTCTGTGTCTATCCAGGAGTTCTAGCATCGACAGGTAGGTAAGCAACCAAGCACTGTTGATGACATTATCTGATTTGATAATGGGATTCGACGGACAGCCAATAAGAGCTCAGGACTGAAAACCGAGTTCGTTTTATCTCCAAAGGTGGCTTCGTCTCACGTCTTGCCGTCTACCTGGACGTTGGAAGATATTATCACAGTGCTCCGGGGCCTCTCCAGCGTCTATTCTCACACCTAGTCAATTATTAAACCGACATCGATTTAAAACTTGAACGAGGAGTCGGACAAGAATTCATTCAAGACTCCGTTGAACGGTTTTCATTATCATTGCAGACGCATATCGAATGTTTAAAATTCAAGGATGATCAGCGAACAAATAATCCGGCTGCTGATGAATATCTGAGACTCTATGAAAAAAAATCTAGATAAGAGGTGTCATGTACTGTCTTCCCTCACGAGGAATTCTTGTTGCGTCTAGGACCAACCTGAACTTCGGTCCTTTTTTATAGGTCTCCTACTCAAAAGGCTACACTTGTTTGGATGGAAATCTATAAATTGAATTTTCATATTTCATGGGTTTTAAAGGAGGTTGTCCCTGCGGAGCAGATGATAGCAGATAGGTTCACGCGTCGTTGAAGAGAAGATATAAATTTAACTTCTTTCGACTGCTTATAGGGTAATGGCCGTTGAAAACTTTGTTTTCCGGGATACTCTAGGGTCGGGAGCAGGAACTACCAGATTGTGTCTGATAGCAGGCCAAAAATGATTTTGGTAAAAAGCTAAGGTCATGATGACGTTAATTTTGAACTTATGTGGGACTGTCCTTCCCCTGATATAATCATGAGGATCTGTATAGATTTAAAGCAGATTTGTTCTGCTATGTAGAATCCCTTAAGAATAAGGAGATGATTGGTGATTGTAAGAGTTGCTCAATTATTCTAGGTTCCCTCCTAGCTCAGAAAATACCCCAGGAGATAAAGGACAAAGTACCCTGGGGCAAGGCCAAAGAAAATTGGACTCTAGACTTTCTCGTGGAGATGGTAGATCAAGCCCTCTCTTTTTTGGAAGCATCTAGGCAAATTTCTTCCGAAATCAAAGGAGCGAAGGAGACCAGGGAGTCATCTAAAGGAAGTAACACTTCACAACAATTACCAACTAACAAACAGAAGTCCACAGGAGCCAAACCTAAGTTTCATACAATTTGTGCTACTAGGGGACAAAGTCCCGATCTACAGAACAGGCGCTGCTCGAACATCGGCCCCCACCGTTTCGAGGAATTCCGGGGATAAAGTCATAAGCGGTCTATTAGTTTTGGTTAAAGGACCGCATTTATCCTTCGGAGTGTGTCTGCTTCCGAACCAGAATTGAGCCAACAGGTTGGTTAAGATCCTCAAGGTTGGTGTGAAGGTGTTTGGTCTCAGACCACAACCACCTACAATTGCAAACACAAAGTGCCCTGTTTTAGTGTCAGGCAACAGATATGCATGTAGTGTCTCTGTCGTCAAAAGGAAATCCAAAGCCAGAGGGCAGGAACGTTTCCCCACAGACCCAACCAGCTCTCCTGGCCTGCAGGAGACTTGAATATGCTGACACACTCCTCGGGTCATGCAATAGAGGAGTTGCTTTACCGTTTGGCAGGACTTATGCTGTTCAAAGGGAGACAAAAATATACTTGTAAGGCGCTTATGATCAAGCCTCGCAATACGCAGTCGTGTATCACGCTCGAGTGGGTGAGAGCCATTGCAATGTGTTCCTCTACTCCAATTCGATAGTATTAGACGGCAATCAATCAAATGGCCTCCCCATGTTGCGTATGTCGTGAGCTGTTTAAAAATTAAGACGGAAGAGTGGCACCATCCCTTAGGCGTCTGCTATCGTGTTCGATGTCACCTCCACGATATTCCATTATCCCGGAGTGGTCAAGACACAAGGAATGCGTACGGTAGACATCAGTCAAATTAGCCAACCCTTACCCAACTGGAAATACCGTGACAAGGATCAAGGGATTCTTCTTGGCTCGGGACGGCTCTTCCCGATTTTGAAGTGCATATGAGAACTTTCCGCGGAATCAACCTGATGGTACCAACGTTGGAAAAATTGGGGGATTACCGCTTGTTTCCAGCATTCTGATCACAGGTTTTCGGCGTTTCAACCGTATCGGGCTCGAAGTTCGTCTCTTATGACGATTTTAGACCCGAAACAATCCCACTTCAACAAGGAGCATCGACCCTCCTCCACAATAACGAACGAAGAAATCGGGAGCGGGAACATCTCCGTCCGAACTTGCAATGAAGAAGGAGTGGAGAAACAGCCGTTCGCCCTTCCAGTCACCCGAAGAAGAGAAGGACGGAAGCTTCCCTTCCCACCCACTGAGGATTCTAGACCGACTGTGGTCTCTTTCACACATTGCCATCCTAAACCAAATGAACGATCTCGAAGCGGAAAAAAACGATACCTTTAAGTCATTCCCGGGAAAATTAACTTTGTGGAACGAAGCTGTTGGATTGCAAGAGCCTTCTCACACGCCTCACACCCACTTGGGGTTATAAATTTAACAGCGTCTTCCTATCCAGAAAGCTTTTTAGAGTGCGGGGACACTACTTACCGGGAACCCGGTTAATATTAAATAAAAGGTATCGGTTTCAAATTCCAGTGTTCATGGAGTAAGGAGTATTTACTTAATCTTAAGCAATCTTGTGAATGTTTCTCTGGCCATCCTAACATGCTGATGCGGTGAATGTAGTCTTGTGGAGGATGAATGGTCCTCGTTTGAAATGGAAATAGGCATAGTATAAGCCCTTCCACTATCTTCCTCAATCTCTTGTGCAGGTGATTAGGCGTTATTTAAACGCGTATCCGGAATCGATGTTTGCATTAATTACATAGGAGAATGGGAGATGGTCTGTTGGGTTGAGTGCTCGACGTGATATGTTTTGTTGGACTATCTCTATACCCGTTTAGGAGACATCCTATAGTTCTGGAGATTAGTTGGAATTAAAATTTAGGATGACAGTGGCGTCCTGTTTAGAGTGGAACCAGAACACAAACAACACATCCAGACACTTGGGTTCCAACCGGTAGATAATGAACTGACAGATCACGTCAAGCTCACATTTGAGCGAATACAACAAACGTCATTAAGGGATGCTCTTCTTCAGATGAAAGAATCGTCGAACTATTTGTTTTTTCTGTTGTGTGGGTCCCTTTGACAAGACATTACAATGTTGCTACAAATTAGACATTCGTACACTGCGCAGTAACGTCTTTTATCTTGTGCTCCATATACACAACTGTAGAACTTTACCATTTATATATTTATACTCGGGGGGAGTTGGATGGCATTTGCGTTAAACATGGTATCTCATAACTAAGTATTTTAAGCTCGCTTGTGGTCGACTATGCCAAGACCTTTTCGAACCTTTCAGGGCAATTGCAAGGACGTTTTTCATGCTTTTGTTTATCATAGAGCTTCACTTTAAGACTGATTATCCCTAAAACCGCCCCTCTTGTTAGTCACGTTTCCTCCTGATGTACTTGCTGATGGGGGCGATGACTCCGAAGCGCAGTATGAGGCGTTCTCTATGTGAGACATTGACGCGATGGAATCCGTGACGGTCTTTATAAATGTGATAACCGTAGTCCTTTTTATTGTATTTCCCGGCGCTTGTTGGAATTATGAAGTGGAATATTGAACAATTCTCTTTTTTCATAATACTCAGACCGTATAGCTCCGCTATCTCTGATTTTGTTTTCGGGAAGATCGTGGAAGGTGGCGTTCCCAGATGACCACGTCGTTGTCCCCTTCGAGGGGTTGGCTGTATGGTTGGTTGAGCTAAGCAATTGTTATTTCTTTGAATGGTCCTGATATGGCTGGTTAATATATACTAATTCAATAGGTGACTTTAGATTAGTCACGATGGATAACGGGTATTCTATGTACTCTTATTAAGTCTATTCATCATTTATGAGAATTTTCAGAGCGTCTACAAACGCGACTGCGAGACTTTTAATGGGTTGAGGTTACAAGGGAGAAACTCTTAATAACCATATTTTTTTTTGGTCATCTGCCATATCTCGGGCCGAGAGAATGGGAGCTCGCTTTGCGATAATTTATTTTCGGTTTTATTTGCAATAATGACTATTATATACATTACGATCTTTCAGAGTAATGATCCTTTTTTTTCCCGGTCTTCGGTCGTTCGGTATGCGGTTCAGCTTTATGTTTAGTAATATCGACTGTATTTTCAAAAATTCGACGCTTGTTTTTTATTTAATTTCTTTGTTCTTATTTTCTCTGCGATGCTGATAGGTGTATCGAAAGGCCTCGCTATTGTTTCAGTATGAGGTAGGTTTAGATGTGTTAAGTTGAAAGATAATTTCCTTGCTGTAGTTCACTAATAAGGAGGTATCTTTTGCATATCAAGGATTGTGTTTAAAATTGCGCTCATGTCCTTCACGTCCGAGATTGTGAGTAGGTCCGCGCACCTTGATTGCCAAGATGGTGCAACGACTTTATGCGACCAATGCAAAATGGCACTGAGCACATGCCAGTCTTTTTCACGCTGTGTTTTTACAGGTCGCATGTTTCGCAGCAGCCTGGACAATATAACACTGCTTCTCGATCAGTGTACTTTTTATTGGTGCTGTTTGTGAGTGTGTTTTTTGGTTGCTGTCTACTCTTTTGCCTTGAACGTCGATAAAGTATAATCTATGCTGTGCTTATTATAACCTTTTAAGTTAATCTATTTAGTGTGAATTAACTGGTGCTATTATGTTAATTTTCTAAATTGCCAGTGTTGTAACTCAGGATTAGTGTCACTCGTGTTCGTGCTTGTTACACATCAGTCTGGTGTATAAGTTTCGTCACCCGGTTGCTACCCTCAGTAAAGTTCATGTGGGTGTGTTGATGTATCAGTAATCGGTAGGGGCACGTGAAGTATTCTCTGCATCGAGGGATGAGTGTACTGCGTAGTTGTATGAGTCCATCCTTTGTTTTTACACCCGATAGCTTAGAGAAGTTGTATTTGTGAAGAAACAGAACATTTCCATACTGTCCAATATTAAAGTACTTTAGATGAATTTCGTCTCCTTCAGTTCTCCATCTAATAGAGATACGCTCAGACACTTGGTTCCGCTTTCCTGTATCTTTAGCCTTTGCTGCCTTTTACCTATTATTTCCTTTCGACTGAACGGAATCTTGGAATTTTCTATACATTCTTCCTAAGAGGGGTTCTTGTCTGCTTTACAGTTGGAAACTTGGTCCACATGCATTACTATGTTGTGCACTATTTGTGCACTTTTGCTCTGTTGTTTAGCAACACGAATCCTTCTTTAGATATGGGGAGGGGCAAAGGAAGGCCTTCCTTTTCTTCACACTTGTGAACTAACGAGGAGGTTATATCGTATAGATTAATGAGGTTATATTGGATCCATTTGTATATTTTTTGTTGACCGTATGGCATCTATATCTATTATTTGGTGTTTGTTTGTGTGTTGCTTATCCTGTAGGGCAACACCGTACTACATGTTAATATAACAGATTTATTAAAAAAAGAAGTCGATTTACTTCAAACACTCGACAAAAGATATAAGGCGGGAATAAAATTAGAAGATGAGAGGGAGGGGGGCTGCATATTACCCCTTTTATTCGCTCAATATCTCCCCCATTTTTCGGTAGGGTTAATAAGCAGAATTTCGGATAATATCATATATATATATTATATATAGTATTAGTATGAATATGGGATAGTATATGGTTGAGATGGTATGATACTATTTGTTGATTGATATCTTAAATAAATCTGGAATGAGCATGGAAGTGTATTATGTTATATATATTAGGCATATATTAATTATATATTTAGTAAGTGATACTAGGTATATTGATCCGTAGTTATCTGTGTATAATTAATGGAGTTGGTGGGATGGTGAGATTTCGATAAATAAAAAATTCGTAGCCGGCCATGGCTGTTTTCCTTATTCGATTTCCAGACATACAGTGTATTCGAAGCGCTCGAATTTTGCTTCGCAGACAGCAGGCGCGTTGCAGCCGCTTGGAACAATCTTGGAGTGCTAGCCTAATTTGTGTTTTGTTTGTTTTGGGTGTCATCGTTCCTGTTGTCTGTGCAGGTGTTACAGCAACTACAGACAACAACAGAGCAACCATAGCGACTTCGCACAATCGCTAGCAGGAAACGAGACCTGTTGGGGATATTGCGGCCATACAGTCAAAATCCTAAAGCCCCCCACGTGGCTTCTGGACCAATGCTCAGCATTTACTGTCGCGTCGATAGTCAGCTCATATAACTTATCCTAGGGTGTAATATCGTATTCGAGAGATAAAATCCCTGTCGCGGGTGTTGCTTCCGTTTCAGGCATGGATTCTAGATTTGGAATTCCTCTCTATGCTAGATCCGTTGAGAGCTGTAGTAGGAGGAGGGAAGCGTAGCATCTTTTACTGATAGTGAGAAATGTGTTTTGTGTCACCGAGAACGTTAATCAAAATTGATTTGGATTTCATGAATCCGTACCAGAGCTTTTATATGATTTTCGCGATGATAGATCCCATGCATCGGTAGGAGGAGCGAAGTATTTGGTGTGTTTGGTGGTTGTGTGTGTGCGATGCAAATGGGCCAAACGAAAAGGATTTCAATTCGATCTCTGAAGTTGCTTTCAAGGTGCGGAAAGACAAGAGTGAATGGTATTTATGGTCTTTCTTATTATGACCATCAATCATGTTATAAGGGTTGGGGTGTCGTTGGGTTTGTTGATCGCTGATGACTCCGAGAGGTTCTCTACGTGCCTTTTCAAGCAAAGCAACCGTCAAGAAAACACCTTTTGTAACTGTAAATACTTATTTCTCTAAGCACCTATTATAACAGCGATGCTTGCATAACGACTTCATTGAGATAATATATACTCACAGCGAAACAACATTGGAGTTTTCGATAGCTACTCACCCCCTCATCCCTCCAGTGCTTCAGCATACATTTGTGCCGAACTTCAAACTTGTATCCATGTAGTTCCGTGAGTCCATCGCATTCCGGAAGAGTGCTGTAAAGCACCTGTTACATTGCCTGGTCCTAAAGTGCTTGCGATTTGCAACGCCATCTCTCTCGTCATCCATTAGAGGAGGACGCCATCGGATGTTGAGCTTGATTTGTGGTGACGATGTCTATCCGTAGCGGATAGAAGATGAATTTGGCTTGTACAGGGTTCCTCTGTGTGGCCTTACAGGTTTCGGCGAATAAGTTCGAGTTAGCCTTGTTTGAGGCACGTCTTGTACTCCTTCGCCTTCGCATGTATAGGAGAGTTTCTCTGAGGCCATAACCGTAGCGTGACGTGGGGTGAGCTTGGCGAATCTCCTTGTCGCTGAGCGTTAAGAGAGTCAATCGCTGTTTTTGTATACGTGTTGAGAATGTGTCGCCTTCGCAGATGGTTTCTATACCGGTTGGTTGAAATTCGCCTTCTCTAGAGGGTCACTCCATCTACTAGACTGCAAGAACAATCTTTAGTGTTTAGACGCAACCCAGTGCTTAGGGTTTCGTTTTAAATAATAATTCATGAATTAAGTGCATACAATTAATTTGGTGTAAAAATAGACGAAACGTTAGTTTAAACAAAATTGAGGAACAGCGCTCATAAGTATAAGTATATATATTGACGAAAATAAATTGTATTTAAGTAATATGTTAATGTTTAAAGTGCAACTTTTTGTTTATAGAAACATAAGTTAGTATCTAGTTTGTAGTTAGGAGGACTAGAGTAGCGCGTTGAAATTTGTAGAGAATAATTAAGTTACTATGTTTTGTTTTACAGTTTTTAACTTTTGGGAATGAGTAGATTAATATGCTACCTGTTAAGTTATGCCGTAGTAATGTTGAGTGAAGTTCAATCGTTAATATACTAAACATTTAATTTCTAGCGGAGACCTCTTTTAGTAGATTTATTTATCTAATATTCATTTTATTCTCTATA
>JABUQX010085903.1:0-10000 GCA_015478945.1 Trachelipus rathkii
TATTCTGTATGACATAGAAAAAATAGAATAAGTCTTTTAAATAAGAAATATTCATATTATACAGTATTTAAACGATGTAAAACTCCCAAAAATGATATTTTTCCGCGCCAGGACCGCTACAGTTGCCAGAAATGGCTTTTCTCTTCCTCTCATTTGGCCGCGCGTAGAAATAGGGGAGAAAGAACTGATTTTTTTAGGGGTGTTCGAGCCGGCGGGTATATGGGACAGAGAAGGGGGAAAGTCAAGTTCAACCCCCGCACCGTCCCCCTGTAAGGCCGAGAAACCCTGACTCTTTCCATCTTTGCGTGTATTGATTTACCAGGAGGTTACCCTTTTGAAAACAAAACAACTCCGACTCAAATTGTATGATTGAGCGAGATACCATTTTGTGTGTTATACTACGATTAAAGAGTAGTCTCTTCTATAATTAAAATAATAGCTGTAGAGCTCACTATGCGCCAGATGCCTTCGAAATATAATTTCACCAAAAATACTTACACCTAGTAAGACCGAGAACTGCGATCACAACGTCGTAAACATATTGCATTTTTTTTTTTAATTATATATTATTTTAATGCAACTAGTGTTCAACTTAGTTTTCAGATATTATAATGTAACTCCCACATTAAGTTTTCACGCTGAGTCTTGAGATGAAAATGGTATATTTTTTTGATATTATTGAGTAGATCTTAGCTTGTCTGATTCTTTTAGAATAAATGCAGAGATTATGTTACATTAATGTAAAGTCTGAAACATATAGAATAATATTATAGAGTAAGTAAAAGAAGATATATAGAATAGAGAGAAATAAAAATATAAAGATAATTATAAATGTAAAATAAAGATGAATATATATATATGTATAATAATAATTATATATATATAAAATAAGATATAATAAATAGAAAATATTAATAATATAATAATAAAAATAAAATAAATATATAGATACAAGTCGCCCTTTTGTATTTGCGTCAACGAACATTTATTATTATAATAGATAAATTTAATGAAGGATATTATCGGGCGAAACAGTAAATTATTTTTTTAAAGATATTTTTTAGTTATAATGTGTAAGAAAGGATCAGTAATTGTCATCGTTAAAAGAAAATATAATATAATTAATATATATATATATATAATATAATTAATATATATTAATATATTAGTAATTATAATAATTAATATATAATATATATATATATATATCTAATAAGTTCTATATATATTCTAATTTTCAAATTAATTAATATATATATATAATTATATAAATATATATATATAATGATTAATATTTAATAATTTAATTAATATATTAATTATATATTAATATATATTTAATTATTAATATATAATAATATATTAATTAATTAATTTATATATTAATATAATATATATATATATATATATATATATATAATATATTAATTATTAATTAATATATGATTATATATAATAGTAGAGTACCACTAAATCTCAATATTATAATCTCAAAAAAGAGGAAAATACTTAAAATAAAAATAAATAAATAATTAAAATAAAATAAAAATTAAATAAGATTATCTTCGAAAAAAACTACAAATAGCTACATAGTAGGTAATTAAAAAATGCATTATGTATAATTATCCTATTATGTAAAAATTTTTAGTTTAGGAAAATGTATATATAATATATGTATATATATATATATATATTATATATATATATATATTATATATATATATATATATTATATATATATATATATATATATATATTATATTATGGTAAGGTTTGCATCTAGTACATGCCTTTATCTACAAAACTTACAAATCTATACCTAAAACAAATGTAATTTTTGTGATCCAGTAAAGAATTTTAGTTGCAGAAAGTGACTAGAAAAAATAGAATAGTCTTAAAATGTAAGAAAAAAATGAATTGACAATATTTTTAGTAATTGAAAAACGATGTTAAAGAATAACTCCAAATGTATTTATTGCACGTCGCCAAGACCGCTACGGTTGCCAGAAATGGCTTTCTGGCGGTGCTGGCTGTGTTCCATTTGCGCGTAGAATAGGGGAGAAAAGTGATTTTTTTTAGGGGGTTCGAGCCGGCGGTGCGGACAGGAGAGGGGAAAGTAGTCACCCCCTGTCGTCCCCCTGTAAGGCCGAAGAAACCCTTGACTCTTTCCAATCTTTTGGCTCGGTATGTACCAGGGGTTACCCTTTTGTTTCAAAAAAAACAAAAATGATAAAAAAAGCAATTTTGGAAACTCTGGAGCTCCTTGGAGCGCTAGTTTATATACTTCATTAAACCGACACTGTTACAACGTCGGTATCACTTTGCATTTTTTTTTAATTGATATTTTTTTAATGTGCAACAGTCAACTTCAGTTTCTATATATACTTACTCCACTATAAGTTTTCTCACGCTGGTTACAGAGAATAGAATGTGTATTTTTTATGTATCTGCTCGTCGTTCTCCTTATTTAGATAAATGCATCCTTGTACTAATGTAAAGTCTGACATTAAATATATATATAATATTATATATACGATATACTCTCTTTAAGAAAATATTAGATAAATATATATATATACTAATATAATAGAATATAATATAATATATATATATATATATAGGCCCTTTTGTATTTCGTCACGACATTTTATTTTTTATAAAAAGAATCACAATAATAATTGCAAGTCATTAATCATTTTTTCTTAGTGTCTTGGAAAGCTTCTAAAAATGAATAATATTATATATATATATATATTATATATATATTATATATATATTATTATAAGAAATATAAATATAAAAAGCAACAGAGGAAAAAGATAAAAAAAAATAATAGGAAATAATTTTTTATATATATTATATAAATTATAATATATATATATATAAACATGTATATATATATATATATATATATATATATATATATATAATATAGCTGTTTGTAATTAACTACTAACTTCACGATTAGGATTTAAGATAGCGATTTACTGGCCAATAAAGTTAGTTTTGAATTTTGTCATTAGAACTGTATTAAAAAATTTGTAAACTATTTTCCTTAAATTTTTGCCCATAATATTTACCTGCATACCATCTCCTTTGTGTCGTGTGTAAAATGCCCAATGAAAATACTGTACGGAAGGCTGTAATGTCCATTCTCATTATAAATATGATAAAAGACATAAATAAATTTTAAAAGTCACCTAAAATATTAAATGTTATTGGAAAAAACTCATGTTGAAATGGATCATATAAATTCATAGCTGTGAATGGAACCACTCATGTGAAATAAATAGCTTCTCTATAAAAATTCATATTTAAAATAGAGTAAATAAATCTTCTTAATTAGTTTTGCACAGCACTAGCGAATTCAATTATTCCTATGCAGGTTCTAAAAACGGGAAAATGGCCTCTTTCCTTTGTTTATTAAACAATGAATAAATATTTTCAATAGGTTTATCGGTAATAGGGATCACCGATAAAAATTAATATCGAATTATATCGTTTTGGACTGAAAAATTTTGCGCTCAGACAAGATTGAATATATACAACTCTCATATATATATATATAATATACGATATATAGTATTACTACTTATATATATATTATATATATATATATATATTTTATATATATATAATATATATATATATATATACCCTTTATTTAAACCAGGGAGCAATAAAAATTAAAGGGAATGGTCGGGTAGATGCTATCGGAGAATTTATTCAATTTGGAAGTGATTTTTGTACGAATTTTCTCAATTTTCCCATTATATGAAAAAGATATCCAATAAGGTTTAATCTATAGCACGTTAATGTCTATAGTTATATTCATATTACATACATATACAACTTACTTGCGCGAGTAAGTGTTACACCAGGCACCGCTCACGCGCCCAGCCGCGCATTTGGAGCGAAGCGCTTCAGCGAGCAGTCTGCCATGCACACACGCCAACCTGCTGTGCATTTACTCTATAGTATTGTTTTAGTTTTTATTTAACTCAATAAATATCTAATGGAAAAACAATTTAACTGCAAGATAAAATAATTTTGAAAAAGAAAAAAAAATCTCATTTAAGACATAATAAAAGTACACAAAATCGAATTTAATGAAAATTTCACTATTTAATTTAAAATAAATAAAATCTATTTCTGATTTTTCCCATGGATCATAAATTGTATTTCTTAGTTTTACCAATTTAATTTTTTTTATTGCTCCTTGGTTTAATAAAGGTCCTTTATATATATATATATATATATATATATATAAATAGATATATAATATATATATATTATGATATATATATTATTAATATATATATATATATATATATATATATATATATAATATATATATATATTATGATAGATATATATATATATATTATTAGTATTTATAATATATATATATTATATATATATATATATATATACTAGATATTATATTATTATATATATTATATATATAATATATATATATATTATATATATATATAGTATACTATATATATAGATATATATATATAATATATATATATATATATATATATATATTAATATATATATATATATATAAAAGACCTTTATTAAACCAAGGAGCAATAAAAATATTATTATTTATTATCATGAGTATAGTAGTATATATATGTATATATAATATATATATAATATATTATATATTAATATATATATATATATAGATAATATATGTATATATAATATATATATATATATATATATATAGATATATATATATATATATTAATGATTCGACCGTCGTCATTTGTGGACGCAGTGGAACCTAAAAGGGAAGCGAAATACAGATGGACCAGAAGAGAGAGAGAGAGAGAGGCGAGAGAGAGAGAGAGACGAGAGAGAGAGAGAGAAGAGGAGAGAGAGAGAGAAGAGAGGAGAGAGGAGAGAAGAGAGAGGAGAGAGGAGAGAGAAGAGAGAAGAGATTGGTTCAAAGTAACTAACAACTTAAAAGGAAAAAAAATGCGATTTTGAATTTTAAAAAAGTAAAAAATTAAAAATTTAAATTTATTTCATTTGTAATCTAAGTTCGAGGAGCTGCTAAATTTTAAAATCATTTCTTTTGATTATTTTGGAAAATTAATTATTAAATACAAATATAAAATTATACAGAAGGAATTTAAAACAATACATTGGTAGGAAGGTAGAAGCTGCGTTCTCAGGCATTCGTCGATCATATGAAGAAAGATTTAACAAAATTCTCTTACACTGGTAGCAAGGGCCTGAAAACCCACCTTACATTACAGAAAACCTTACAGAAACTACCGGCACCAAGAAATTCAAAGGTTACACCAGCCATGTACTATTCTAATATATATATACTATATTATATATATTATAATATATAGTATATAATATATATATATATATAATAATATGTATATATATAATATATATATATATATAAATATAATAAATATATATATATATATATATTATATATATATATATATATAATATATATTATATATATGATATATATATATATATATAGATATATATATTATATATAATATATAAGATATATATATATATATATATTAATATATATATATATATATATATATATATAATACGCTTCCCAACTCCCCAGACACATCTATTATCAAACACATTCACACCCAGATAACACAAAGAGCGATCTCTGAATATCAAATTAACACCGTACTTCAAGCTCGCCCACCAGAAATATCTCCCACAGAACAGTCCTTGGATCGTCAAACCAGAGTGATGCTGTCCCGTCTTCGCTCTGGTCGCCACCCTTCCCTTCAGGAATATAAACATAGATTTCATAACACTCCCTTCGCCATACTATCAAAGATGCCCCTACCAAACAAACAACAACACAGAACACCTCTTGCTAAACTGCTCGGACTTCACGAACATCAGATGTATCTTTTAATACACTTGCTTTAACCGATCGATGGGTTCGGCTTGCTGGGGTGGCACAATACTTTCAGATAGCCCGTTTCTCGTAGGAGGTGAGGTTGGGGGGTTTACAAAGTAAAGTATTTAAAGTATATATATATATATATAATATATATATAGAATATATATATATATAGCGTATATATATATATATATATATATTATATAGATTATATTTATTATTATATATATATATAATATAATATATAATATATTCAAAATAATATACAATAGGGTAGGCAGGATAGGTAGCTCCTACCCAATTTTTTTTGAGTTTTTAATAAAATAAATTAAATTGTTAAAAATAATTTAAATATTTAAAAATTTTATATGAAAGTGAAAAAAAGAAACTATATTTATAAATAAAAAATTAAAAAAAAAAAAAAAAACTTCTTTAGTAATAACGGTTATAATAATTAAATTAATTTTTGGAAAATTTTCGCTCCTACCCTATTCCTAAGAGTGAGTCTTTGTTATGGCTGTAACGTAAGAATATTAATTCTCTATGCTATTATAATGGTCATGGCAGTCAAACATACCCGTCTGCCAGACGTAAAAGAAAACATCGCTACACTTATTATATATATTATAATATAATATATATAGATATAATATATATATATATATATATATATATATATGACTATATATAGTATAATATATATTATATATATATTATATATATATATGTATATATAATATATATATTATACGACAAGTTTCTCTTACGTATCAAAAAGATGGCAGCAGCAGTGTTTATCTTGAAGTCCCATTGCTTTGGTTATTAAAGTATTTTTTTTATTACATTACTTAAGTTATATTTTCTAAAATATAAAATAAAAGTAATTAAATTAGGTGCATAAACTGGAAGTAAGTAGTTTTGTTTTATTGAAAAAAATAGCTTTAAAAGCTTACCTAAGGAACAAAACTTAATTTTAAAAATCTTTTAAGGCCTACGTTTCTTTATTAATAACAGATTTCCTCAATGTTCATTGTTTATTATTATTTATTATTATTATTATTATTATTATTATTATTATTATTTATTATTATTTATTATTATTATTATGATTATTATTATTATTTTGTATTTTTTTGCAAGGGGGAGGAAAAGGAAAGCAAGAATTGAACTGAGGAAGGAAAGTACAGCAGAATGAAGGAAGAAGAAAAGAGGACAGACAGATAAAATGGAAATTACAGGAAAAGTTATAGAATGAATAATTAAATAATATAAATAATAATAAAATAATAATAATAATATAAGAATATAATAATAATAGCTAATAATAATAATTAATAATATATTAATAATAATATAATAATAATAATAATAATACATGAATAATAATAATAATAATGAATAATTAATATAAATAATAATAATAATAATAATAATAATAATAATAATAATAATTAAATAAAAATAATAAAAATATCTAATATAATAATAATAATATAATAATAATAATAAAATTAATATTCATAATATTATTAACAATATTATAATTGCGTAGTATTAATAATAATAATAATAACTGAATAATAATAATAATAACTAAAAATAATAGTAATATTATATAATATATATATACTATATATATATATATATATAATACTATATATATATATATATATATATATATATATATACTTATATATATATAATATATATATATATATATACTAATTATATATATATATATTATAAGCTGCCTACCCAATTATAATCTTTCAAGGTACGCCACTGATTATAATATAATATTATATATATATAAATATATATATATATATATTATATACTATAGTATATATTATATATATATATATATATATATATAATAATATATATTATATATATATATATATTATATATATATAGAAATATAATATATATATATAATATATATATATATATATATATATATATATATATATATATATATATATATATATATATATATATAGTATATTTGATATATATATTTATATATATATAAGTATATATTATATATAGTATATATATTATATATAATTATATATAATGATATATATATATATATATATATATAAGGTATATATATATATATAATAGTATATATATATATATATATAGTGTAACGCTTCAGTGATGATATTGATAAAATGAACTGAAATATAAATTATAATAGTTGCTCTTTAGAGCACAATTAATATTTCCAATTGATTGATCGAATAAAATCTATTTTGATCGAATAATCTATAGACATTTTACCAAATTAAATCGATCTTAAATTATAAACAACAATTTTTTTTTTTTTTTTTTTTTTTTAATTGATTTATTTCCAAATTCTTTGAAAAGGTTAATAGATCCGTTTGAGAAATCGGAAGAAACTTGTAGGGAAAGTAATGAGAGATCCCCGTTCTTTCCATTCCATGCTCATTTCCCTCGCATAGGAATAACTCGTCAAGTAACTTCTTAATTAGAGAGTGAACCCTCTCACTTACAGGTAAGTAAAAATAAAAACTGTTATTTTTAGACGAATCTCTTAAACATATTGATATTCAAACAAAAGAGTGAGACCGATTCCGCGTTTAATTGAATACCTTTTATCAAGCTGCTTTTAAATTAAAATTTTGAATTAAAATTTTGAATTTGAACTTGAATTTGAATTTGAATTTGAATTAAAATAGATTGAAATTGAGATAAAAGAAGCTGATAATGTAATGTTATAAAAAGTTTATAAGAAAGGCTGAAAAAATATTTGTATCTTTAAATTAGGTATATAATTTCAATTACATTGTAAGTAAAGAAATTATTAATTAATAAATTAATAAAATTAATAATAATTAGGAAGCACGAGATGTTATACAAAAAGAAACGAAACATAAACTTACTAAACTTTACAATGAAGTGTATTATTACTTACAGTATAAGAAACACAATAACTGGAAACTAATTTGATTATATATATATCATAATATAATATTATATACTATAATATATAATATATATATATATATATATTATATATATATAATATAATCATATATATACTATATATATATAATATATATAAATATATATATATATATATACCACTCGTCAAAATTACGACACCACAAAGTTACGTGTCGAAGGAAGGGTAGAAAAGGTTGAAGAACAGCGAGGACACTTATTGCGACAAAGACAATAAACGAGTTGGTGGATGTCCTGCCAGAGCCGTAGGTGAAGAGTGAGAGGCCCAAGGTGCAGCCAAAGGGTCTCGCAATAGGGCTCGGAGGTTTGGCGCTGCAAACACACATCGTTGGTATGTACGGCGATGGCCGCGGGGGGTGTTAGGTCTGTCTCAATACCGTGTATGACCCCATCTGGCACGGACGACTGCCTGACACCGTACTGGCATGCTCTCGATGAGTGGGCGAATGTCCTGGACAGTGATTTGATCCCATACGTCGTGCAGTGCCTGTCGCAGGTCCGGGAGGGTCCGTGGAGGGGTTGCAGCTGTCGGATCCGACGTTTCAGGATATACCACAAATGTTCGATTGGGTTGAGGTCAGGACTATATGCTGGCCACTCCAACCCCGTAATTTGAACCGTCCTAAGGTAGTAGTTCACACATTGGGCCTTGTGTGGTCTTGCATTGTCATGCATTAGGATGAATGAGTCACCGATGTAGGGGGCATATGGCACGACATACTGTTCGAGGATGTCTGTGATATACCTTACTAATGTAAGAGTGCCTCCATCGAAGATGTACAACTCCGTAGGCCCCGATGAAGAGATGCCTCCCCAGACCATAACCGACCCACCTACAAATGGCGGCACCTGCAGCACATTGCATTACACGAACCTCTCCGTCGGGCGTCGACATATTCTAGCACGCCTGTCCGAGGAGTACATACACTCTCGACTCGTCCGTAAAGAGCACCTTTGTCTAATCGTCGACCGTCAAATGGATGTGTTCTCGGACAAATGCCCTTCAATGTGCCGTGGTGTGCGGGGGACCTATGGCAGGCCTCCGGGGCCGGTAATTATGTTCCGCAAGGATTCGACGCACTG
>JABUQX010085903.1:27500-32500 GCA_015478945.1 Trachelipus rathkii
GAGGGATGTCTGGAGAAAGACGCTTGCGCGGCTGACAGGATGAAGAATTCTTCCTGGGAGAGGAAAAAGAAAAAGAAAAAGAAAAAAGAAAAGAATATATATATATATATATATATTATATATATAACATTTTTATTTACTTTTTGAAGTATATATTTATTATATATATTATATATATATATATATATATATATATATATAACTATATATATATATATAATATATATATATATATATCATTAAAATTTGGGTCATAAAATATAAGAAATTGCTCCGCGTATTATTCAAAATTAAATAAGGGTTCCGCAGCGAAAAAGTTTTGGAACCACTGCCTTATAGCATACAGTTTTGAAAATAACTGCGACATCTCACGATATGGTTCCTAAAAACTTGTGCTTGTGAATTTCCACCCTGTCTTGGGAAAACCAATTTCGTTTCTGTCTTTTCCACTTCGATTTTTCTTCCATGTTGAAAGCTAAGCTCATTCAACCTTTGCCACAGGGAGACCTTTCTCAACTTTCTAATTATCGTCCTTTTACTAGTCTATCCTTTCGAATATAACCGTAACGTAATATTCGGAAGCATTTAATCTTATCTCTGATAGCAAAGATTCCCTACTAGAAATCTTCTTTTCTTACTTTACGAATCTCGGTCCTCTACTTTTCGATGAATCTTTAGCCGTATCACTGGCATTTCGAATGCTCCTAATAGACTCTGACACAAAGCTGTGATTTTCTCTTTCGATATTCGTCCTTCTCTCCGATTTCCTTTTATAGTCTTTATAGTAGCTGTTGTAGATGGTCACTGTTCATCCTTTAAATGCAAGTGTTCCTCAGGGCTCTGTCCAATTCCAAACTCTTTCTTTACCTTTCATTAATAACATTCTCCCGTTCAACTCATCAGCTATCCACTATTATACCGACGAAGCTGCCCATCATTGCTCCTTTCAATTTAAAAGACGTCCCAGCCAGTTGCAAATAACTTATAACAAATAGATATAATCTTTCGCTAATATCTAAATAGGAGCACCACAGTTCCTTCACCTCCTTCTCAACATTAAATCTTCCACAAAAACAAAGCAAAACAACAAAACATGGCAAACACACCTCAAACCTTCGTCTGTCCTTATTATTTTTAATTTTCCATTTTCTCGTCATCTCTCTTACTAAGCAAGCTTCTCATAAGATGGATGTTAGGGGGGGGGGCCTTCAAAATCTCTTCACACGACACCAGCTGATTGATCTTTATAGGATTGTCGCTCGGCCCTGTGAAATGTGCTTCACACATCTGGGAAGGTTTGACTAAGGCTCTTTTGAATAGGCTGAAAGCTAGAACTTTCATCATATCAACCCTTTCTCTCTCACTAACTCTCTCCAACCCCTTTCTACCAGTTGGATTGTTGTCTCACTCACCTTATACTATGTTTAGTGCAACGAGCGCTACCATTCTGAACTCTTCAGTCTCCAATCGCATACCTCCTTTATTGAGGAGGATTCTTGCGTCACATCTTCCACACAGCCTGATCCTTTCTCTCTCTAACTTTCTAACTCAGACTTAACAGCTATGCCTCAATCTTACATTTCCTTCTCCAAAACTTCCTGACTTAAACACTTGCATATTATATATATAATATATATATATAATATATATATATATATATTATAAAATTATATATAATATAATATATATATATAATATATATATATACTATATAATATATATATATATTAATATATAATTATAATATATATATATATATATAAATTATATATATAATATATATATATATATATATATAATAAATATATATATATATATATATAATATATATATATAATATATTATATAAAATATATATATATTATATATATATATATTATAATATATATATATATATATTATATATATATATTATATTATATATATATATATACATATATATTATATATATATTAATATATATATTACTATATATATATATAATATATATATATAATAAAATATTAATATATATATATTTCATATTATATTTATTATATATATATATATATTTATATATATATAATATATATATATATATATATAATATATATAATATATATATATATATAATATATATATATATATATATATATATATAATATATTATATATATAATTATATATAACACTATATAATAATATCATATATATCTATAGTATATATAATATTCAAACTCACTTTTATCAATTTCTTCTCCACTAACACGTTCGCTAAGATTGTCGATACTGAACACACATTGCACAGTTTAGATCTTATACGCTCTTATTCCAGACCATAGTTTCAATACTATACATTAGCAAAAGGTAGAACAACTACCTTATGTAAGACCCTAGCGTAACCTAGCCTTAGTCCCTTTCACATTCATCAAGGATTATCAATTAGCCCGCCACTTTCTTACCATTCACAACTTTCCTACTACACTCTGCATCACCATTCCTTTTTCATCCAACATATATCCTAAATATTTAAACTTTTTTCTCAATCATTTGTTTCATGTAAAATTCGATCCAACACATCCTCTTATCCACTTCTAACGTACCTTGTCTCCACCAATCAGTCCTTATCAGTCACTCGACACTCCTTATTCGACCAAAAAATATCAGCATATATCTTCTCTACAACACTAATAAACTAATTCCCCTTCTCAGTTACAATTCCTACAGTTACCCTTATCCCCTTACCCTTATATAAGGGAACAATAACTGCTCTCCTCCAATCCCTCGGGACTATACCCTCCATAAACGCTTTGTTACACAACTTTCAAATCCATTCGATCACCATCCCACCTCCGGTTTTGATCATTTCACCAATAATTTAACTCGCTATACCTGCAGATTTACCATTCTCAACTTCTCACTTCTACCCGCCACCTCCTCCTTACTTAATGACCTCATCTTTCAAAAAATTCCTTCTTGCACCAAACAAACCCACACACCATTCCCTATCCACCGCTTCATTATTGCCCAATGTTATGCAGATTTTCGAAGTGTTCCCTCCGTACTCTCCTCACATCCATTTCATCAATTACGAAAGCACCATCACTATTCATTATTCTTAACAGATTCCCCTTATTCTCATTATCTTAACCTTTCGCGCTTCCATACAGAAGAGCTTCCTATTCCTTGTAAGTCCCATTCATCCTCCTTCCAAACTGTTCATTTACTTATTTTTTCCTCCTACGTATGCATCTTTTAGTATTCCTTTTATTCCTCCTTATATAATTCCAAACATCTTTCTTTTGGACCTCGATCATTGGGATTTTAGTTACATTAACCGCTCTTCTTTTACTATTTAATCGCTCTCGCATCACCTCACTTGCATTCCACCACTCACTTGCTAACATACTTGCCTCCTCTTTACTTTAGAACATCCACATACTTCTTTTGCAACACTAATAACCGCTGCATTCATTTGCTTCAATATTTTTTTTAGTTTCAACTTGTTCACATTCAAGTGATTTATTGCAAACTCTCTTAAATACTTGTCCTTATTACCTTGTTCTTAACTTTTCGCTCTTAATTCTTCAACTTCCTCCTTATAACCTTCCTCTCCATCAAGCCCCACTAACAATTATATATATATATATATATATATATATATATATATATATATATATATATATATATATATATATATATATATATATATATATATATATATATATATATATATATATATATATATATATATATATATATATATATGTATATATATATATATATATATATATATATATATATATATATATATATATAATATATATATATATGTATATATATATATATATATATATATATATATATATATATATATATATATAATATATAAATCTGTAAGTCTTTAGTTAAAACTAGACCCGATAATTTTCGCACTAAAAAATTTTAAGTATCATATCTGTTAATAATATAAAGTGCAGAGTCCTTTAGTTAAAACTAAACTTGAAGCCATCAGAGAAAATGCAACATTAGAATTTCAGCAGATTTTTGAAGAATGTGTAAGCGTATCAGAGCTGGGTATTGAAATTGCTGTACCAAGAATTAACAAGTTCCAAAAATACAGACCCAACATTCCTACTTCCGACCCACAAACTTATTATTGTACATCCATTTTTATACCATTTTTGGATGATTTAATATCAGCATTAGGAGAGAGGTTTTTAAATCATAAAGAAATTATTTCTTCCTTGCAATTTGTCATACCGAACAGGTGTAATGTGCCATATGAGAAGATAAAAGATTGTGTAACATTTTACAAGGAAGATCTCGAAAGCCTAATAGAAGATTTAGTAAAAGCAGAATGGGATTTATGGAAGTTGAAATGGCATCACAACACAGATCGTCCAAAAACAGCAATAGACGGACTAGTTTCTTGTTCGCAGTCACAATTTCCAAATATTTACATCTTGTTGCAAATACTGGCAATTTTACCCGTGTCTACTGCTTTGTTGCAAATACTGGCAATTTTACTTCTGAAAACCTACTTGAAAAATACTATTGGAGATGAAAGACTTACTGGACTTGCCCTCCTCTACATACATCAAAATATTGACATAAAAACTCACTCTCATGCCCGGCGATTAAAGTTAACAATTTAGGTAAGATGATTTTAGTAATTTATATAAATTACTCCCATTTTTTCTTAGAAATTTAATATTTGGTCCTTCCACTTTATATATATATATATATATATATATATATATATATATATATATATATATATATATATATATATATATATATATATATATATATATATATATATATATATATATATATATATATATATATATATATATATATATATATATATATATATATATATATATATATATATATATATATTTTTATATATCTTTTTTTATTATATATATATTATATATATATATATATATATATATATATATATATATATATATATATATATATATATATATATATATATATATATTTTTGTTGGTT
>JABUQX010085903.1:50000-57443 GCA_015478945.1 Trachelipus rathkii
GTTATCTGATCACTATTTGGTGGTTGCTAGGTTAAGGGTAGGGGGAGAGGTAACGGTTAGAGAAAGAGAAAAAAAGAGGAAAATAGAAGTCATAAAGGTGGAAAATTTAGATGAGACATTGTGTAAGAACGAGTTTAGGAGGGGTATGGAGGATAGATGGAGGGACGTGAGAGAGACGGAAATTAGGGATGTGGAGGAGGAGTGGAAGAGATTTAAAGAGACAATTTGTGAAGAGGCCAGAAGGATATGCGGAGTTAAAAAGGTGGGAGCAAGTAGAAGGAAAGGAAGTGAATGGTGGAGTGAGGAGGTGAAAGAGTTGGTGAAAAGGAAAAAAGAGGTCTATGTGAAATGGTTGGGGGATAGGAGAAGGGAAAGCTGGGAGGAATATAGAGGGGTTAGAGTGGAAGCAAAGAGGGCGGTGGAGAGGGCGAAGAGAAATGCAAATAATGAATGGTGTAGAAAAGTGACAGAAAATTTTGAAACAGGGAGCAAGATATTCTGGAAAGAAGTAAATAAAAAAAGGAAGAAGAGGGGTTAGGAGAGAGGGTTAAGGGAGGGGATGGGGAATGGATAGGAGGGGAGGATAGGGTGAGAAAAAGATGGGGGGAATATTTTAGAGGATTATTGAATGAAATGGGTGGGAGAGATGAGGAGGATTTGCAAGAGGTGGGGATGGGGGGTGAAGAGGGACGGGAAGGAGATATGGAAATACAAATGGAAGAAATTATTAGGGCGTTATCTAAAGGAAAAAAAGGAAAGTCCACGGGTCTAGATGGTGTGAGTATGGAAATGTTACAGATGGGAGGCAGAGGGGTAGAGGAATGGCTGTACAGGTTGTATAATTTATGTTGGAGGAAGGAAGAGGTTCCATAGGATTGGGAGGATGGTTGTTTGGTTCCCCTGTATAAAGGGAAAGGGGATAGGATGGAGTGTGGTAATTATAGAGGTATTTGTCTTTTGAGTGTAGTAGGGAAAGTGTATGGGAGAATACTAATTGAGAGGGTAAGAGATTTAACGGAAGAGAGAATGGGGGAAGAACAAGGAGGATTTAGGATGGGAAGGGGGTGTGTGGATCAAGTATTCACAATGAAGATGCTTGTGGAGAAAGGTATAGAAAGGAAAGGGAAAGTGTATGGGTGTTTTTTAGATCTGGAGAAAGCATATGATAGAGTGAAGAGGAGGGAATTATGGAGGGTGCTGGAGGAACATGGAGTAGGGGGTAAATTAGGTAAAGGTGTTAGGGCCTTTTATAGGAATAGCAGAATGTGTGTGAGAGTATTAGGAGGGGAGAGTGAGATGTTTGGAGTGGAGAGAGGGTTGAGACAGGGATGTGTAATGTCACCGTGGCTTTTCAACTTATTTATGGAGAGTGTTTGCAGAGGAATGATGAGGGAGGGGAGAGGGGTGGAACTGATGGATAGGGGTGATAGATGGGAAGTGAACATGATACTATTTGCGGATGATACTACCTTGGTGGCGAAGGATTCAGAAGGGCTGTAGTATTTGGTGAAGGAGTTTGAGAGAGTGTGTGGACAAAAGGGTCTTAAGATAAATCCAGGTAAAAGTAAAGTGTTAGTGTTTGAGGAGGAGGAAACAGATGAGGGGATGGGGTTAGAGATTAGAGTAGGAGGTGTAGTATTAGAAGAAGTAAAGGTTTTCAGATATTTAGGGATGGATTTGGGTAAGGAAGGAGGGATGAAGGAAGAGATAGATCACAGAGTAGGAGAAGGAATGAGAGCATTGAGTGGTTTGAGGGAATTATGGAAAGGGGGGGATTTATCACATAAACTTAAGATAAGTATGTTTGAGAAAATTTGTGTTCCAGCGGTACTATATGGGTGTGAAACATGGGGGTTGAATGCTAGGTCCAAGAAGAAATTGGAGGTGTTTGAGATGAAAGGGCTGAGAGCGGTATGTGGGGTTAGTAAAAGAGAGAGGATTAGGAATAGGGTAATAAGAGAGAGATGTGATTGGAAGAATGGTTTGGTGAGAAGAGCGGAGTAGGGAATGTTAAGATGGTTTGGACATCTGGAGAGAATGGAGGAGCAGAGGGTGGTTAGGAGAGTTTGGGAGGCGGAGGGGATAGGAAGGAGAGGAAGGGGGAGACCAAGAAGAAGGTGGATGGATGGAATAAAGGAAATGCTGGAAGAGAGAGGGATGAGGGTGGAGGAAGGTAGGGTGTTGGCGAGAGATAGAATGGAATGGAGGAGGTGGGTGAGGGCGAGATGAAGGAAATATGTATTAGGGAAGCTGCACGTACCACTACCCCGCTTAAGCGGGAATAAGTGTCTTATTTATAATACATTATTAATATATATATATATATATATATATATATATATATATATATATATATATATATATATATATATATATATATATATATATATATATATATATATATATATAAAATTATTATTATTATTATTGTGGCAGTTAAGTAACTTTGTCTCATATATATATATATATATATATATATATATATATATATATATATATATATATATATATTTATATATATATATATATATATATATATATATATATATATATATATATATATATATATATATATATATATATATATATATATATATATATATATATAGACTCACTCAGAGAGAGAAAGGCTTTAATTTATAAATATGAAGCAGACGTATGTACAGAAGAAAAAGTGGTAGAAATGGAAAAAGGATCTTCACTCTTCAGGTCTTCCAACTTTCAAGTTTCCAACTCCAAGAGGTTGAAGACTGAAGTTGTGCTAGAAAGCGTTGATGTTGGATCTTGAGGAACTGGGGGGTGTTTTTGACTTTTTGTGGACGAGTGTAATAAATTAAATAAGAAAATCGCGTTTCACTAGAAAATTAAACAATAATCATAAAAATCACTTTTTTTTCGTATTAAAAATGAAAAATAACTATTAAGTATTAATGAAGCTAGGAATCTTCAAAATGATTTCTTATTTAAGTACAAAATAAATATTGATTCCAACAACGAAATTAATTTAAATTGGATGGTAGACAACTGATACTTGGACGACTCTGGAAGTCTGGATCTTAAGAAAATCTATTAAATTTTAGTAATAAAATGAAATAATATTTAAGAAGTTCGAACTGGATGCCAGACGACTTATCATAAGAAAAGCTGTAGTGATGTACCCCCAAATACTAACTTTTAGTAATAGCTATTATAAAATCGTTAATTTAGTTAATTACATATTTAAGCGAAACAATCGTAATCGCCAGTAGATGATTAGACTAGTCGGTACTCGGTATGTTAACTGTAAACCAACTCACAGGAGTCCTGTTCCGGTATTAGATTTCTGCAATGATTATCTTCGTCCACACTGACACTGAACACACTCCACAGAGCTACACGTAAATCAGGATCAGGCTAGTCTCGAGTGGACTGCAAAGTCTTTAATAGTCTCAGAATAAATAAATAAATTATAAAATATTTCATGAAAAAAGGAAAATAAAACTATGATAGCTATTTTTAATTCCTTTCCTTTTATTCAATGTAACTCAAGTTAGTTACTCTTTTAATTATATATATATATATATATATATTATTATTACACAATAGTACATATACTTATTATATATTGAGTTATGAGGAATATTAGACAGCATATAGTTATTATTATTATTATATATATATTATTATATATATTATTATTATTATTATTACATATATTACATATATATATGTATATATACATATATACATATAAATATTACTTTTTCATATATTTATTGATATTTAGAAATGATTCAAGTTTATTTTTGATAAAAATGAGATATGCAAAATCTGCAGATTATTATATATATTATACATATATATATTATTATTATATTATTATTATTATTATTATTATTACATACATATATATATACATATATATATATATTATTACATATTACTATATATATATATTATTATATATATATATATATATATATATATATATATATATATATATATATATATATATATATATATATTATTATTATTATTATTATTATTATTATTATTATTATTATTATTATTATTATTATTATTATTATTATTATTATTATTATTATTATTATTATTATTATTATTATTATTATTATTATTATTATTATTATTATTATTATTATTACAACGCAATACTTATCATCTAATACACCTAAAAGACAGCTGATTGATATGCTCGGAAGTCAATCTATTCCTTTCATTTGAGCAAACATTGTTTAATAATGATACTGTTCGTTCTGACGAGACTGACGTCGCATTTACAGTAAGATATTTCATTGCTAACATAAACATAGCAGGGAAAGCATTTTTACTATCATTCCAAAATTTTATTGGGTCGCATTATCCACTTGATCACTGAATAACTGAATAGTGATTAGTGAATACTCAGAAGACAATTTGACTATGTGGTATGTGCCATGTCGATCCCCCCTCTCCCTATTTTTGGTTCCCGAAAAGACGAAAAATCTAAAACCCCAATTTTTCGGTTTATTTTATACACGACATTGGGGACGAACGAAGAACGAAATATGGGGGAAAAAGAGTTTCATCACTTCAGGGTGTCGGGAGAGGAGGATAAGAATTTTTTTCCGGCCTTTAAAAAAATTTTTTTTTTTTGAAAAGAATATCGGCTTTCGATATTAAGAAAAATATCGAAATATCGATATATCGCCTAAGAAAATATCGCCCAAAAATATCGATATATCGAGCCAAAAATATCGATATTTCGATATATCGATATTTTTTGGCCATCCCTAATATATATATATATATATATATATATATATATATATATATATATATATATATATATTTATATATATATATATATATATATATATATATATATATATATATATATATATATATATATATATATATATATATATATATATATATATATATATATATATATATATATACATATAACCTTGCCTTAAAGGCAGTAATATTTAGGAAACATCTTAATTATTATAACCTTATCTCTGATCGCCGTATTCTTTTAAGTTTTAATAACGCTCAACTGGTGACCTACTTTCCTTCTCTCTGTTTTTTTGGTCTTTTTCGTCGACATTTCGGCAACCGAAATGAACGCACACACACACCGACCGACCGCACATCTACTATATTACAATGCCACCGCAATCTATACTTTAAAAACCGCAACTGCACTACGCAGGAAACGGAAATTGAGTCTTTGCTTGTTCGTACTGAATGTACTTAATAAGTTAGTGATAATTAAATTAATATTTGTTTTATTTTTATTTTATTATTTATATTTATTTTTAATCCATTAAACAATATAACTTGAAAATAAAAAGTTAAATACCGTATTGAAAAGTAAAGATTCCAACCATAGTTTTTTTTATATAACTTATAGTAATATATATATATATATAGTATATATATATATTATTGTTGTTATATATATATATATATATATATATATTATATATATATATATTTTTTTTTTTTTTTTATATATATATATATATATATATATATATATTATATATATATATATATATATATATATATATATATATATATATATATATATATAATATAAAATAAATATAAATATAAATATTGAATATTTTATATATATATATATATATATATTATATTATTATATATATATGTATATATATTATATATTATTATATTATAAAGATAAAGATATATATATATATATATATATTATTATTATTATTACATATTATTATTATTATATATTATATTACATATATTATATATAATCCAGCAATCCCTTTTACCACTGGCTGTCTATATATATTATTATTATATATTATTATATATATATTATTATATATATACATATATATATATATATTATATATATATATATATACATATATATATATATATATATATATATTAATTGTATATATATATATATATTATATTATTATTATTATTATATATATATATATATTATTATTATATATATATATATATATATATTATTATTATATTATTATTATTATTATATATATATATATATATACGTATAAAATAAACTTAAATTGTCTCTCCTATTTATACATAAAGGTAATGTAACTAAGAGATGTTAACGGCAACAATGGAAGATAAATTTATACTCTAAATTCACACATACACAATATCCTATTTCATTTGAGCATGAAGAGTCACCTTTTTTAATTGATTGAAAAATAGCGTTATTTAATCGCGATGATTCTTACACTTTTTGTTTAAATTTTACATAATCTTTTATATTTATTATATAATATTTTCATTCATTTACTAATTTTCGCAAAAAAATAAGAATTTTATCGTAACATTATGAAATTTGTAAAAGATCGATCGTTTCTATAATGTTAACTCGTGCTAAGAGTATAGGTCGCCTTCTGAGATATATATATTATTATAATTATTATTATTATTATTATTATTATTATTATTATTATTATTATTATAACTATATATATATATATATATATATTATTATTATTATTATTATTATTATTATTATTATTATTTATTATATATATATATATATATATATTATATATATACACACATATATATATATTATTATATATATTATTATTATATATATATATATATATACTTTTTATCTATATATTATTACATATCATATATATAGTTATTATATATATATATATATATATATATATATATATATATATATATATATATAATTTCTTTGTATTTATTTTTTTAAAGACATTGTTTTGAATTCACATCCACGAATCAATTGCTTACCATATCTCTGACGAGTATCAAAATTTTCTCTGATAACGTGAAAAGAGATAAAGATATAAAAAGTTAAAGGAAAGAAAACTCTGGGAAAGGCAATATTACACAATAATAATAATACACACACACACACACACACACACACACACACACACACACACACACACACACACACACACACAATAACTATACACCGGCAACAACACACACACACACACACACACACACACACACACCTACACACACACACACACACACACACACACACACACACACACACACACACACACACACACACACACACACACACACACACACACACACACACACACACACTGTGCACCTCAGAAATAACAAATGTGTCTTTATAAATATGTCATATAAAGTCTATTTAGCAACTTAAGTAGTGGATCACAACATACTTTATTCATCTCTCCTTCAACCTCACTAACTTTTGTCAAGTTATATACATTTCCAAAACCATTTCTTCTTCAACTACCATTAGACATCTGAGCTATTATTTTTCAATATTTAGTAATGATTACTAATGTTAACTTTGTATATGCTGTTTATTAGTTTTTCTGGGTTGAAGAACGCGAAAGCAAGCCACGATAATGCGAAAACGGCTAAACACCGAAATTCCAATTGAACGAAGCAATACCG
>JABUQX010085904.1:0-5000 GCA_015478945.1 Trachelipus rathkii
CACGGCACCTCTGACGCTGCGGCGCTCAGGGAACTGTCTGCCATTGCCAAGCCCAGCCACCCTGCCGTGCATCTAGTTCCAGAGGTTCTCAAACCTATTTTGTCCACCGCCCACTTTGAAAATCAATTATTTTTTTCAGCGCCCCCCAATTTTGTTTTACTTTACACAAATTAAAAAAACCACAATGACATTCTTTACTTTAAATATATATATATAATATATATATATATATATATATATATATATATATTATAATATATATATATAATATATATTATATATATATAATATATATATATATATATATATTATATATATATATATATATATATATATAATATATAATTATAAATATATAAAATATATAAACTAAATATATATATATATAATATATATTATATAATATATATAATATATATATATATTATATATATAATATATATATATACTATTATATATATAATATATAATATATATTATATATATTAGTAAACAAAAACAAAAATTTATACAATCAAACAGGGCAGAAATATGAACTAAATTACTAAATAATCGATGTTGTGTAGTAGGTAGGTTTTTAATTTCAGTGAATTTTTAAAATATTAAGTAGAATAAAATTACAAATCCAGCCATCGCCCCCACTGTTAAACCACTTCAACCACCCCTTATTTTTCCTAGGCCCCTTACCGCCCCCCTTAGGTCTCAGCGGGCCCACAAGGGGCGTTATCGCCCACTTTGGAAAGGGACTGATCTAGTCCTATGCTGTTATTTGTTTTAATTTTCGCTTAACTTAATAAACATCTAATGAAAAAATAATTTTAAAAAATCTCATTTAAGACAGGTAATAAAAAGTACACAAAATTACCTTTTATGAAACTTCACAAAATTTTAGTTTAAAAATATATAAAATCTCTATTTTTAAAGTCACGTAAAATCATAAAATTGCATTTTCCTCAGTTTACCAACTTTACAACGTTTAAATTTTTTACTGCCCCAGGTTTAATAAAGTGCCTATATATATATAATATATGATATATATATATACTAATATGATATATATATATATATAGATTATATATATATTATATATATACTATATTATATATATAGTATATATATAAATAATTATATATCATATATATATATATTTATATATAATATATATATATATATTTATATATACATATTATTATATATAACAATATATGTATAAATATATATATATATATTAATATATATATATAGATAATATATTATAAGTAACTAACTATATATTACTATATATAAACCTATATATAATATATTATAATAATATATATATTATATTATATGACCTTTATTTAAACCAAGAGGAGCAATAAAGAAATTTAACTTTGAAAATTTCGTAGAACCTAAGAAATACATTTTATGATCCAGGGGAAAAATCCTTAGATTAGATTTTATTATTTTTAAATTTAAATTTTTGAAGTTTCATAAAGTTTATTTTGAGTACTTTTTACTTGCAGTTCTTTTAATTTTTCATTACATATTTATTGAGTTTAATAAATAGGTAAAACAAATATATAGCTATGCACGGCAGGCTGGCGTGTATGCATGTGCAGAGCAAGTCTACTCAACCTTCACCACATGATGAGGCGGCTAAACTAATACGGCACGATGGATGTCCATGTGCGACTCCTTACAGCTCTTGCATCCTTATTGATCTCTTCAATTCAGCCACGACACTCACAAACTAATGTACCCCACTCTATTCAGGACTCGCACTTATAGCACTTATATTTATCAAACCGATTTCGACAGGACACTGGTGGAAATACCCCGTTCGCCATTCGCACCTCCTCATTCCCTCTCAGCCCCCCATACCCTTTCCCCCATTAATTGAAGCACACGAACTGCATGATAATTTGCCTACCTTCTCCTTGCCAGCCGTACCTCTGGTCCTTAGTTGACACCTCAGCGAACCAAACTTATTTGCGCGCCACTCCTGCTTACGGCGACGAGTAAGTTATAGATGTATATGAATGTAAAACTATAAAAACTATAGTAACATTGCCGTTGAATAGATTAAACTTTTTCACACAAAATTACATATCTCCTTTGATTTAATGGGAAAAATTGAGAAAATTCGTGAAAAATCCCTCAAATGAAATAATTGATACCTTTCACATTAACCAAACAAAAAAAAAAACCATTCCGATTCTAATTTTTTATTGTTCCCTGGTTTAATAAAGCGGCCAGTATTATATATAATATATAGTTATAATATATATATAATATATATATATATATACTATATATAAATATCATATTTATATATATATAGTACTAATATACTACTATATAATACAGTTATATAATACTATATATATATATATGTATATATATATTATTATATATTATAAATATATATACTATATATATTATATATTATACATATATAATATTATATATATAATAGATATAATATACTATTATATATATATATATTATATCATTATATATAATATATATATACTATATATATTATATGTAATATATTAATATAGATAAATAGTTTAATTATATAATATTATATCACTTACTATAATCAAACTACTCTATAGTATATCATATATTACATACACTATATTATATATAATATTATATATCACTAATATTAGGTATATAGTACAGCCATATATATAATCACGATATATATATATATTATATTACCCATCTATATATAACACTAACTATATTACATACCTATAGTAACATACTTATATACACCCTCTCTCTTAATTATCCAGTTGCTCGTGCCTACATCGTATCATCGCCAGACTAGTATAAGCAACTAATCGTATGACGGAGATATATATAGATATATAGGTAATATATATATATATATATATGATAATTAATATATATAATATATATATATAATAAACATGATTAAATATACCTAATACAATCAATAGATATATTATATCATTATATAAATAATTCAGGTTTTGATCGAGAGCAAGACGCCGTTGAAACCAGAAGAGGAAAATTGAATAGAGAAGCATCGAGAAGCAAGGACTAAAAAGGGGTAAAGTGCTTGAAACACAAGGATTATTCAAAAATATTCGTGATTAAGAAAAATGTTTTTTGAAACGTGTTGTTAGTCCAGAGTTTGAAAGTTTAAAAGCAATAGTTACTAAAATATTTTATTTATTTTCTTTTAAAATTTAAAGAATTTTACTATTATTAAAATTTAAAGTATAATAATTTATATTATTATTGTGAGAGGGAGAAATAAACAAATATTTTAACTACATTTCTTTTTGCTTTGCTCCTTAATAAGTTAAAAAAAAAGAAAGTGAAAACTTGTAATTCTGGCGACAAATGAATTGCATTTTCTATATTACAGTCAAATCTAACGAAGAAAATTAGTTTTTAATAGCGAGGACGAGATTTTCTTCCAACCGAAAAATTCCCGGGGGAAAAACCCGGGGCTCCTTAGCAACCGGCCCTTCATATAATTGTTAAAGTAACTCAAGAACTGAAGCCTCTGGACTCTGTGTATGGGATGTAATGACAAACTCATTCTTCTGGTTTTCGAAACACAAATAATGAAAAGAAGTTTAAAGTCAAGATGATATGATATTAGAAGCTCGTTCCACTGAATAGGGTGAACCCTTCCTCCCCCCCATGGAGATATTTTAAAATAAGCTGAAGAACTACCTTTGGGTATCAGGATGTACTGTAAGCTTATTCTTCTGTGTTTTGGAAGGCCCAAGAAATAAAGGAACTGGAGTTTAAGTCAAGATGATATTATAAGTTTATTCCTCTGACAGAGTTGAACACCTTCTTGGGGATGATGTGATGAATATACACTATTAGCTCCTTTCGGGTAATTCTATATATAATACTATAATATATATATATATATATATATATATATTATATCATATATAATATATATATATATATCATATAGTATATAATATATATATATATATTAATTACATATATATAATAAATATATAACTATATGAATATATATATATATATAATATATATCTTATATATATATATATCATATATATTCATATTATATTATATATATAATATCTATAATTATTAGATAGTTCCCAATAAAATTAAATTATATAAATTATAAATATATATATATTATATTAATTATATATAATATATATACTTATATATTTAATATATAGTATATATATACTATATATATATATATATTAAATATATATATATATATATGTATATATTAGTATATATATATATATATTAAACTATATATATATATAATATATATATATATATATTATATATATATATAATATTATATATACTATATATATAAAATTAAATAATATAATCCAATTTAATTACCTGTCCATATATATATATATAATATATATATTTATCATATATATATATATATAAATGAATTTCCACTATTACTAAGTGTATTAGACCACATAAGTTTACACATAAATTTCTTTTATCATCTATATAATACTATATATTCCAGAGGTGGGCATAAGCGCAAATGAAAGCGCAAAAGCGCAAAGCGCAATTTGCGCTTTAGGTAAAAACCGTGCTTTTTTGCGTTTGCGCGAAATTTGCGCGAAATTTCTAAAAATGTGCGCTTTTGCATTTGCGTTCAACAAACACTTTTTTTTTAAAGGAGCGCAAAAGCCCAAATATTGCGCGTCTATCCTAAAGCATATATATTACTGCGTTAGTTCGCTCTACCTAAATATTTGCGCTTATACATATATTTATGTACCTAATATAGTATATATATATATCATTCATTATATAATATAATAATAATTATATAATATAATATTATATATATATTATATATAAATATATATATATATTATTATATATAAATATATTATATTATTATATACTTATAATACAAACCTATACTATAACTACTATAATATATATTATTATACTATAATACCTATAATATATATATATATACATATAATATA
>JABUQX010085904.1:17500-22500 GCA_015478945.1 Trachelipus rathkii
TCTAGAAAAAATTATAGACCCAAAAGTACTAAATAATTAAATAGGGTTTTAATTATGTTCCAACTAAAATATTAATCCTGCCATACGCCTATTGCAATTCCATAAAACCTAAATGAAATTTCTTCAATTTTTCTCTCATTTTCTCACTCGTTTGCTCTAAAGTAAAAATTTTATTCCCACACCCTCTACCACCTCTAACTGCATCTTTCTTGTTCTTCATCAATCAGTTCTTCAGTCATTCAACGCACTCTTTCAATAAAAATGCCAGCATGTATCTTCAATACAACACTCAAGAAACTAATTTCTTTATATTTTCTACAGTTCTCCTAATCTCCCTTACCCTTATCTCTCCTGCAATCCTTCGGGAATATAAATTCCACAAACGCTTTGTTGCAAAACTTCCATATCCAGTTAATCATAATATCTCCTCCATTCTTGATCGCATCACCAGTAATATCATTTATACCTTTTTATTTACCATTCATTAACCTCCTCACTCTACCTATTACCTCCTCCCTACTAATTGCCTCATCCACTAAATATCATTTTTTTACACTAACAAACCGCACACTTTAGCTATCACTCTACATTGCTGCCAATGGTTTGCAGATTCTTGAGGACCCAAACCTCTCTCCTCACATCCGTTTCATCCGTTGCCATCATTATTCATAATCTACGAAGATTCCACTTGTTCCCTTTTTTACATTTCGTATGCTTCTTTTTCGGAGAGCTTCTTTTTTCCTTGTATGTTCTCCATTCATCAATACCTTTCCAAACTGTTCTTTAACTTTTTTTTTATTCTCTCGCATTTGCACCTTTTAGTCTGTCATTTTTCCTTCCTTATATATTCTATGCACCTTTCTTTGCGCTAATCTCATCATTGGCATTTTGCACAGTTAATCACACCTCTTTTTACTTCTTAACCGCTTGCATCACCTCTTCATTTTCTCACTAGCTATTACATTCTTATTTCCCTGCTTTAGCACACCACAAACTTTCTCTCGCTCATTTATTTCCTCCCATATTTGTTTTAGTTATCATCTTGTTGGCTGTGCCTGTCAGGTGCTACTCCTTTAAAATCTTTCTACACGTCGCTCTCTTTCTTCCAAATGTATTGGTCCTCCTGTACCTCCTCCATCGCTTGCCCTCTCATTCCTTATAAGCCTCGCCACCGATTCATTCAAAACTTTCTCATCACACAGATCGTCTTTATCCAACAACTGGGCTCGTGTCGCCACGTCCGCCACTACAACTCCATCATCTCCCTCCAATTTCTCCCCTTCCTCCATTTTACATACTGTCTTCCAAAACCAGATCCCACACATTCCCCTTCACTCATTCGCAAAAAAACGGATTCACGTCAAATTCTCTCATTCATCCGTGTCTCTGCTCACTACAAACACCTCGACAAATATACTACTTCCCTATCTCCTCTCATGTCTTGAAGAAAGACTCCATTCATTAGCCGCCATACCTGTTTCTGATATCCGCAAAGTCGATTTTCAGGCATGCTCTCCTAAAAGCTTATCTCCCATATTCCAGTGCATCTCTAGCATCGTCTCCTCTCCTAATCTTACGCCGTTTCCAACATGGCGAGGATACATATCATATCATTAAAATTTTCCTCTCTCTAATTACTCATTGAGTCATACCTATTGTTGGGAAAACACGTTTGCTGAATTCCATCCTTTTCCTTCATCAATTTTTATGGTTGTGAGCATATACTTGGATTAAGCCTTCAATGTTTCTCCTTTCCATCATTTTAACGTCATCGCCAATTTATTCCTTCATTGCTAACAATGATTTCATTACATTCTGTAAAAGTTTCGGTCTTCATGATGATCAACCACTACCATGCCTTCTTTCTATCCTCTCATCCCTTGTAAATCAAACGTAGTCTCAGACCATGTCTTTCTCTTGAGTTCCACCCCTGTGACCTCAAAAACCTCACATGACACCCCAACACATGATCAAGTTTTCTTCCCTCATCATCAATCAGCCCAACGCTCGCATCTCTCTCTCTATCTCTCTCTCTCTCTCTCTCTCGTTCTCTCTCTTCTCTCTCTTCTCTCTCTATATGATATATATATTATATGTAATATATATAATATAATATATTATATATATATATATATATAATATATATATATAATATATACTATATAATATTAATATATATACTATAACTATATATATATATATAATATATATATATTACACCATATAATATATATATATATATATATATATATATATATATATATATATATTTAGACATATAATATTATATACATTAACTGCACAAGTATATATATATTTAAGTAAAACATTGTATATATATATATATATATATATATATATATATATATATATATATTTTAAGATAGACAACAAAAGAATGTTTTTCAAAGAGTAATAAAACACATATTACGAGAACATTTTTGGTATTCTATTTCTCGCACATTGTATTTCAAAGTTAAAAAACAAGAATCCGTTTATCGTCTTCGCACGCATTCAATTCTTTGTCAAACATCACACGTTTCTCAGGAGTATAAAATTTTTTATTTTTTATTTATGTCTTTCTTGTTCTTTACATTCTGATCTTTTGTTTTGCATGCTTTTGTCACTCTATTTTTCTGCGTTGTTGAGCATGACTTTATATATCTATCTATCTATCTATCTATCTATCTATCTATCTATCTATCTGTCTATACTTTATTATATCTATCTATCTATCTATCTATCTATCTATCTATCTATCTATCTATCTATCTATCTATCTATCTATCTATCTATCTATCTATCTATCTATCTATTTATCATATTCTATCTGTTTATTATATCTATTTCTCTATATATGTACATCAATCTATATATATATACTATATATATATATATATATATTATATATATATTATATATATATATATAATATATATTATATATACTATACTACTATTATATATATATATTATATATCATATATAAGGTCGTCAAAATGATCTTGGAGAGGGAGATGATACAGAATAAGTGCTTGGGGTGTGAACAAAAACTTGAATACGACTTGTCAACCCCCGTGATGTTATGTTGATCAAACGAAAGTGCGCTAACCTCCTAGGGTCTCCTACTGAAAAATCTTTCTGGCCTCTTCCAAAAACAATCTCTAACATTTTCTGTAAATCTGCCTTTCCTCCTCTTATTCGTTCTAATGGTTCTGTTGCTAATTCTCCAACTGAAAAGGCCAACTCTCTTTGGTCGCCTATTTCTCTAGCCTCACCCTGGACAATTTCTTGGCATTACTCCTCCTCCTCCTTCTCCTATCAGGTGTCTATTCCTTTGCCTGTGATTACATTAATAGGGTGCATGGACTCCTGAAATCTATGAATGTTAAGAAGGGCGGGTGGCCCGGATGGCGTTTGCTCCCGAATTTGAGAATGTGACTTCCGGTGACTACGCCCCTCGTTTCAACTTATATTTCTCTATGTCTCATAACTAACACTTTCCCTCAGTGTGGAAGCGCGCATATGTTCCAACTTATTCCGGAAAAAAAGGAAGCCGTTCTGGCATCCTTCTAACTTCGCCCTATCAGCTCTTCACTTGCTACTCTATCTAAGATCTTTTGAAACCCTTCCAACTCTTCATTTCTTAGATCACCTGGAATCTCATTCCATTCTTTCTGATCGCCATTACGGCTTTCGGCGCTCGAGGTCTACTGGCGATATACTTTTTCCTATCTTACTGATTTATGGTTTTCCGCCCTTAGCAACTACGGGGAGACTTGCGTCGTGGCGCTTGACATATCCAAAGCATTTGACCGGTTATGGCACGCGTCACTGCTTCAAACTCCCTTCCTTTGGGTTTCCTACCTCTCTTTGCTTACTTATGTCTAGTTTTCTTCCAAATCGCTCAATATCGGCTGTTGTTGACGGAGCGACTTCTTCTTCTTTTTTGTCAATAGTGGTGTTTCCTCAGGGTTCTGTCTTGACTCCTACTTTTATTCTTACCTTTCATTAATGATCTTCTCACCTTGTACATCTAACTCTATCCCACTCGTATGCCGCATGACTCGACCCTTCATTCCTCAACTAATTTTCAATTCTGCTCCCCTTTTACTTCTAGAATTGCCTCTCGTCTTAATCTTTCCGATTCATTCTCGCTGATCTGGCATAGGATTGTCCGGGTGGGTCGTAATCAACCTTGTTGAAATTAATTCTTTAAAACTCAAACTCTACAAATCTCCCTCTCTAAACACCTTCAACTTTCCTATCTCTTTCGGAGGTTCTCTCGGTCTCTCCTGTTGACAATATAAACATTCCTTGCCTTAACATAAACAAAAAAAAGTTTTGTAGGAAACCTCACATCACAACGGTTGCTAGGCGGCCTAAAAAAACTGGAAGTTCTGTTAGACTGCGAGACTTTTTTTTCCTCTTATCAGTTACTCCAGCTATACAAGGCTCATCCGCCCTTGTATTGAGTACTGTTTTCACATTTGGAGGGTCTGGTTTCACCCGGCTTTTCTACAGGGTCGAGTCAAAAAGCCAAAAGGCTTATAAACTGTGTTCCGTACTTTCCACTTCTCTTGACCCTCTATCTTTTGCGGCGCGATGTTGGTGCTTTATCTCTTTCTATAGGTACCGAAGCGGCAGTGCTCGAGGAACTTGGTCACTCGCGTACCACGCACCTTACGAAGCCTGCGTAACAATAGGGTGTGCTGTGCGCTCTGCGCATGAGTTTTGTGTGGATATCTGGTAACCTCCGATGAGATAGTTCCGCTGCGTGCCTATCCTTCCTTTCCGCACCTGAGTCTCTTGTGGAATTCTATCCATCTTCTGTGTTTCCTACATGATATTTGAATCTCCCTCACTTCAAGCCTGCGTACTGCACTGCTATCTGCGTAATTCTGTATACAGTGTAATGCTGCTTATTGAGGCGATGCAAAAAACCCCCCCCCCCTTGAATCCCCCCCCTTGAATAGGGCTTAGCCCGTGAGTGGTGGTGAC
>JABUQX010085904.1:25000-32500 GCA_015478945.1 Trachelipus rathkii
TATAGAAAACTTTATATATATTTATATATATATATTATATATATATATAATTATAATATATATATATATATATATATATATATATATATATATATATATATATATATATATATAATATTATATAATATAATATAATATATATAATGGAAAAATTAAGTTTTTAGAGGATAATATATATATATATATATATATATATATATATATATATTAATATAATATATATATATATATATATTAATACTATATATATATATCTATATATAATATATATATATATATATATATATATTTATATTTAATGAGAAAATTAAGTTTTTAGGGGATAATAAAAATCAAATTTTTATTTTAAAGTATTTATAACATAAATAGAAACTACAAAACCATAAACATATAAACTTTAACATCAAATGTATTTACAAGTTTATTAAACCATACATTGTTTAAAAAAATTAAAATTAAAAAAAAAAATTCAATAGAATCCACATTAATTAGAATATGGAGGTTGAACAGTTAAGCAAAGTTTCATATAATTTACATTTTATATAGTGAAATAGAAATTACAGAATAATTGCTCAACATGAATTTTAAATGCAGATAATCAAGAAGATAAACAGCATTCATTTATTCCTATATATAACTATTCATTGTCTTCCAGTAGTAATGTGACGAGACGAAGTGTTAAATACAAAACCCGTAACCTTCCCCAGTTTCACTGACATGATTTCATTAATAGCAGACACCTGTAAGTCTTGGTTTATTTTTAAAACAGTTTTTATTTCTTCTTCATTTATCTTTAATTAGTCATGATTAATATACGCACTCTATCAATCTAAATGAGCTGAGGATGTGCCAAATACACCAAGACTGTGATAGGAGTTTTCAGACTTGTCCAAATGTGAGACTTAACCCTAATATTTCTTTTCTTAAAATGTTTAAATGATTTGCATTGCAAGCTGAAAGATTAGCTGTGAGATCTTTGGAGTATAAATTACTATTCTCCGTGTATGATTTGAGGTCTATACCTGTACTACTATCTTTCAATGATAGGATATTGGCAATTAAATCATAAAAAGATCTTGAGCAAAGGGACTGTGATCCTTTATACAACATTTCATAGTCACTACCCTCTGGTTGTATTTTTGCATGTAGACTGATACCTCTAAGTACAAAAACTGTGAATTTAAAGGCCGTTTATTTATAAGTACCTGAAATAGTTTCATGTTCAGCAATTATAACTTTCTGAGATAAATTGACGTTCACAATGTTAGGTATATTGATACTCGAAAATCCCTGTGTGAATTGAAATAACATGGTTTCATTTCTTTTTATAGAATACTTTTCTGTAATGTTCAATAGAGATTTTTTAGTTTTCAAGTATCTGCGGTAATAATTTCGTTTTTCTAAATTTATAAAGATATGCGTCTAGCAACTGGAAAATAGGTTCAGAACATAGCGTAGTGTCTGTAGGTTTATTTTTTATTTTAAAAGCAAAAAGACGGGTGGATCTAGTTAATGGAATTCTAGTATCCACTGAAGGAAAAATAAGTCTTTCTTGGGCAAAGATACATCCATTTAAACATCTATAAAATTCGAACGTGTTACTTGTGGATTTAGCAGTTTTATTTGCATGTTCATTCACATCTTTGAAATTATGAAATCCACATGACTTGAGATGAGACTGTTTAGCATCATCTGAATAATTTAATAAAAAATGTTCTAAATAACTTCTATATGGATAATTTGCGGCTGATGCTCCTAAAGATGTTTCATTAAGGTAAGCTTCAAGATGGTTAAAACATGTGTACAGGAAATTTGATTTCCGTATAATCTATGCGATCATCGAAAGAAGTGAGGTCTGAACTATCGGCTTTCGTCGATTTTGTTTTAAAATATAAAAACATAGATGGATAGAGATGTTGATCAGAGGTTCCAGGGATATTGAGTTCTAGAGGTATATCAGTATTATTATTTGAATGAATTGGTCTAATAGTAACAAATTTGGTTTCATTTACACTAATCCGTGGTCGATTAATGGGAAAGAGAACAAATTCACTTTTACAGCAGTCTGGACTGGATGAATTAAGGAAATGCATCTTGTAGGTACGCTAACTGGGTGGATAATGAGTAGAGTCTTGAAATCCAGATGTCAGATGTTATTATTTATGTAAAAGATGCCAGTTACTATAATTAAATAGCTAAGACGTCAATTCGGCTTTTCTTTAGAAGTCTTTTATCTTTGCTTTTACGTTACTCTCTTTTTCTTTTGACCTTTACATTGTCCCGTCCTCTTACTCCTTATTTTTCGCTTAACATCATCTAGTATTTCATTAGAGATATCAGCTATACGTCTTTTCAAAGAGTCACGAGGATTAACTTCTGATGCGATTTCATGTATGTTATTTATTCTTGTTCTAGACTCTTTGTTAACAATATATTCTCCACCTTTTCTAAACAATTTTAAAGCGCTTCTCATTAATTTAGTGAAAAATCACCCTAATCCATAATCCATTTGTAATTTCGACCCCCTGAAAACTCTATTATCATTCACTTTTAGCAGAGCCTCTTTCTTAACCTATCTTTAGACTGTGAGAGCGAGGTAGCTAATGAATGAATAAAGATTATTACATTACTTATATATAATCTTAAACTTTGATATATTTCTTGAAAGTTTTAAAGCATAATATATGAAAAACTTTCAACTTTTCGTAAAATAATAGTTCAACATGATTGTTATTAACGGAGGTTCTTCCTAATATGAACCTTACACAGTAATGTACCTTGAGTGAATGGGTAAGCTTTCCCCTCGATATCCTCTATATACACTCGTACAGCCCCAATTTGAGCCTTACATAAGGGTACATGGCAAGCATTGTCGAAAGCTCTATCTCTACTATCTTCTGGGAAATGGATTACTCTTAATAACGAAGCTTTAATTTAGTATTCCCAGCATATTGATAAGCTATAATATCTGAATAAACTTGTCATAAATGGATCTTTTAACATCTCCGAAGGTTTACATATAATGTGTATCGATTTAGCAGGTTAACTTTGGACCATTCATTGACCAATATACTCTTCCATAGTAGAGTAGGGTAAAGTGGTACTATATCGTCTCGAACGTATTTTTATCCTGTAAGTTTACTCAAATTGTAGATCTTAAGGTAATTAACATTTTGTCTTCGTTAGCAGATTTATTAATTAGAAAAATTAAATCCTTACATAACCGACTAGATCCAAATTTTTGGTTTAAGTAAATAAACACGTCAGCGAGGAATTTATAGAGACCTCATCTTGCATAAAACCTATCAAAACAATATTCTTTATCCCCATACTTGAACAATTTCGACCATTAGTTTTTTCTGTTTCTAATATATTTTCAACCCATTCCACATTTTTTAGCATGATAAATGCTAGTTAGGTGTCTGTTATATTCTTTATGTTTGCATCTAATATCATCTCACATATTCAAACTTTATAAGCTCCATATTCAAGCTGAGTAGGGTTCAGTAGCGCTATGGTGAAATCTGAAACTTTATTATGTGGATGCAATTCCATCGATGTAGATGAAGGCAGAGTTTATATATGAATTAAACTTATCAGGATATCTTATCCATTTCACAAGGTACTGTTTAATCTTTCCCTTTCCTTTCGAGGTTAGTAGTTTTTCTATTTTATAAACATTACTCTCGGAATCAAATCGTATTTTCTGTATTTCTTGTTTATGGAATCCGCCTTTAATTTTTTCTCCATCTAAATCTTTGAGATTGTATAATTTTAACCACTTATTAGGAAATTCTCGAATATGTTTACTTTTAAAACTTCTCATATCATTTTCTAAAACGATCGTCTGTTCTAAATACTCTTACATAATCATTCACGTTAATTACGGTGTCATCTTTAAGGGGACGAAACGGGAAAAATATTTTTTTTAATTTTATTGAGATAAATGAAACACTATTCAAAAGAGAAAAGAAAGCTCTTCAATTTTATTTCAATTGCATTTGCAAAATTCTGGTAGATTTTGAGTAATTTCATTAAATATTTTTTTTGGAATTAGCATTTTACTCAGCAATTTTTAAAAGTGAATTCCTGCTGAACTACAAAAGATTTTTAAACACGGACTTCACTGAAATATTCACAATACACAGATGTTTTATAAAATATCTGAAACATAGCAGCGGAATATCCATAATTTTTTCTGCTTTTTGCTTTTTTTCAAAATATGGCCTATTTTCTTTTTTCCTAAAACTATAGTTATAAAAACTCATTAAAATTTATTATAAACGAATCATACATCAAAATATAGCTAAACGTATATAAAATCGAAAACCTAGTAGAAAACTATACAAATGTCTGGCGGATTTTTTGCTATATCCCAAAATATAAACTCGATGCAGAAAAAACTATTTTAGTGTGATAAAGCCAAGACGTTGAACCACTAGCAAAGGCAAAATTGTCGGGTATTCGAAAAATCTCTTTAAATGAAAAAATGTTTACCTTGCCGAAATCTATAAGCTTTGAAAATTTTATTCTAATCGGATAAATAATAAAAAAGTTATGTGCCACCAATTATATTTGAAATTTACATTTTTAATTATTTTGGGAAAACTGAAAAATAACAGTTCCCGCGAAAAACCTTTATATTACTTGTCCGATTACTACGCGAAATTTTCAGAGCATATATAATTTGGGAAAGATAGACATATTTTGTTAAGATAAATTTTTTGTATGTCCAACGGTTTTGCCGCTGCTCATGGGAAAACTTCAAAACTTTCAAAAGTTTTCCAGTTAAGCTGTAAACGAGAAATATACGAAATATGAAATCGAAATATAAATATGTGTGACTGTGTAGAATTTACAACTGGAAGAGTTTCATTGTAATCGAATAAATATTAAAAGGTCATGCCACCAAATATATATATATATACCCTATATATATATTATATATTCCTATATATATAATATTATATATATTATATATATATATATATTATATATACCTATAATATATATATATATATAACTATATATTATACATATATATATATATACTATATCACTTATATATATAATATATATATATATATATATATATATATATATATATATATATATTAATATATACTAATATATATATATTTATATAATATATATAATATATTATATATAATATAAATATATTATATATATATATATAGTATATTATATTATATATATATACATATATATATAATAATATATTATACTTTATATATATATATATATAATATATATACCTATATATATATATAGTATATAGTATATAATATATATAATTAATATATATAATATATAATATATATATATATATACTATATATACTATATATACTCACACTCTTATAATATTATATATAAATCTTTTTTTTTTTTTTTTTTTTTTTTTTTTTTGAAACAAAAAAAAAAAAAAATTTGTTTATTATTCATCCTATCAATATGTTATTTCCATATCGATATAATGGCGAGATTTAACATATCTTTTGTCTTTTAGAATAAATTTTTTTTTGTAACCCAAGGGTTTGCCACTCTGCTAATGGTGAAGATTTGAAATTTTTGAAATTTTTCCCATGCACAGCGAATGCAAATCTACTTTGTATACAAAAAATTTATCTAAACAAAATAATGTAAACTCAACTATACATGGCTCCGAAAAGTTTCGTGCTGATCGGATAAATAATATAAAGGTCATCGCGATTTTTCATTTTTGACATCCCAAAGATTGACCCCCCCCCCCCCCCCCCCCTCTACCAATGTGTATAGTGAATAAAATATTTTTTAATATTTAAAAATACCCAAATCATTCGAAAGCAGTAAATTCTGCCTTAGAGAGTATTAAAACCTAAATATCATAGTGTCAATGATTACTACCCTCAATAGGTATCCCTACCGAGACCGTCCCCTTAATTTTACATGTTGTACGACGCAGCGGAGTAGGAGGTTTTGTCCTTATTATTTCTATTGTAGTAGTCTTTATGGTTTTAGATGAAATACTGTTATAACCGAAAATGCCAAGCCTCCTTTAGTATATCAATTTCGTATTTTAAAAAAGTATATATATATAGATATACATGTATTTGTATCTTTTAAGTTCGATATAATAAGAACTCTTTCAACTGTAGCATCTTTATTTACAGATAATGCATTATAATAACCTATATCGTACTCTATAATAGTTTCTTCAAATTATCTGCCTCAAAATTTAGATCCTTTATCCTCCCACATCATTTTGGGGCACCAATTATCAGTTCCTATAATTTCTCTCAATGCCACAGCCACAGTCTTTGATTATATTATATATCTCATATATTATGGAGTACACGTCAATAGTAAATATGTCTTGATATCCTTCATCATAAGAACTATATTTAATCATTTCAGTTAAATCTAATTGCCAAAAATTATCGAGATGGGTGGCTATGGTTTTCCGTGTAGGAAACAATTTTGTATTGGTTTATAGTAAATGCTTCTTCCCCTTCTAAGTATCTTTTTCACTCTTCTTTTTCTTTTTTCACGATTTACGGAAATTTTGGTGAAAATCTTAGAAAATTTCTAAATAACTATTTAGTTATTCAAGCTTTAATAATATTTATCAACTACTTCCATAGCCCCCAAGTGAATGAATACAAAAATACATTTTAATTATATATATATATATATATATATTATATATATTATCTATAATATATTAATATATATATATATATATATATTAATATATATATATATAATATATATAATATTACTATATTATATATATATATTATATATATATATATATATTTGTAAGGTGTTATAAAATAGAAAGTTTAATATCGTAATATTTTATTTAATTACAAAGAGAATACATAAATAAATGAAATTACATTATAAACATATAAAGTTACAACAAATATTCATGAAATAATTCATTTAGGTCTATTGTAGGGTTATCTTCTTATTCGTCCCGGAGTTGAGCGTAGCAAGCCTGTTTATCGTTCAGTCTATCTGATGCAAAGGAGGTACCTGAGGGACTCGTATCTGGTCTCTAGAACGCTGAATATTATCCAAATCAGCCAATCTTGGTTTAATCTGTATTAAGAGTTCTAGGGAAATTAATAGCCTGAAGTTCATGCTTGATACTTGTCCATCCTGCTAATGATCCTTCTTCCAATCCCTCGAGAGATCTGCTATTAGGTCAGCAATATTTGATCCATCGACTGTTTCTCCAGCAATAATGATTTGTCATAGATCGTTCCATGATAATTTGGTTTTTAAAATGTTATTTAAATCTAAAGCTGATTGGGGACCTCTATTTTGTAAGGTATCTTCTAGTACATTTTTAAAACGGTCCTCCTTTTTCACTTTATCCTTAGCTCCAGATATTTAGATTTGAATCATCCATGTTAATCTTATTTATTAAAGCATGTTGATATAGTTTTTTAATCTATTAATTTTTGCATAGCGTTTTGATATAAGACACGTT
>JABUQX010085904.1:37500-40000 GCA_015478945.1 Trachelipus rathkii
CGCTTGGCCTCATATCTAACTGCGAGGGTGCGGGTCGAAACCCAATAAGGGAGTTTTTAATTGTTCTTCACCATTTTAACCGAACTGTGCAGCGTACTGGTTAGCAGTTCTCTAAAATTCTGTTAACTCGATTCAAACGTGTACTCCCGAGCTATCACCTGCTGTCAGACCCTTGACCCGAGTGGGGGCGGGGGGATCTGCCAGAGGTAACTGTCAACGATTGGCTTGCTTATTCTCTCTCGGGAAGATAGTATCTTTCAGACGAAAAATGGTAGCATTTCCTTTTTAGCCTCTCTTGGGCGTTTTTTTCTACACACGTTTGGGGGTAAAGCTTGGCATCACTAACTGCGAGGGTGCGGTTCGAAAACCCAATAAGGGGAGTCTTAATTGTTCTTAACCATTTATTACGAAAGCTGTGAGGCGTATGTTAGGCAGTTCAAATTTGTTACTGATATACTATATATATATATATATATATCATATATATATATACACTATTATATATATATATATATATATATACTATATATATATAATAATCTATATATATATATATATATGTACTATATATTAATAGTATATATATATATATATATATATATATATATATATCTATTATATATATTATATATATATATCTATATATTACACTACATATATTATATATATATGTTATATATTATATAATATATATATATATATATATATATACATATATATATATATATTATATATATGTTATCGTCATCATTCTTTGCCTATCACATTGTGAAGGCCAAATAATTTTGTGATCAAGAGATCCCCGTCAAATTTAATCATTAATGGAAATTTAATACGTTGGTGGATCATTTCCGTTTTGATTTTTTGAATAAAATATTAATTTTATAAATACGTATAATTTTATTTAATTAAGTGAATAAATTTGCTTTTATGATGAAAAGTGACTGACCATGACTTGATAGCATCGTAAATATATTAGATAGGAATGTAATTTACACTTATCCAAAAAGTCAAGAAAAGAACATTCTCTGATTTTATACATCTTAACTTATATGTTTGATACTACTGAATGCATTTTAAGGAGGGAAACTTTTATGTTAATGGCTTTTCGTTCTTCGAACTTGTTATTGGCATATCTTTCTATCAACTGTTTACCGCAGAAAAAACTCACAGTTTTTATCTTGATTATTTCTACAAACCTGTACAGCTTCCAGATCAGTAGATAAATTCTCATTAAAGCTTGGACCTAATATTCAGCAACGCCAATCATAAGCATCTTAACAAATCTAAACCCTAGACTACAGAAGATATTTTCAGAAACTGAACCCACCGTGTCTCCTCTAATATAATATAACATATTATAATATAATATATTATATATTATAATATATATATATATATATATATATATATAATATATATATATATCATACCTATATATATATAAAAAAAAATATATCATATATATATATATAATAACTATATATAATATATTCCTACATTCTACAACCATCTTCCTCTGGTAGAAACCTTTCGCCCTGTCACGTTTGGGCCAGCATCTTCTTTCCTTTGCCCAAAACTCTTGATCCTGAAGCAATCCCAGAAACTCTCGTTCTACAGCCCAATCGGTTTTCGATGCTGTCCCTTGAGTTACATACCTCAGGCTAGGGCTTTCTCACCCTTTCCAATGGAACTCAGCATCTCTCCATTGATCCTCCAAAATCCGTTCTCCCAGCACTCTCAGAATGATCGTTTTCTGCCGCCAAAAAGTTTCCGGATGCTGGTCCAGGAGTTTTTCAAAGCAAAAAACAAAGTAAAGGGCCCGGGTTGCCCAGCCTGTCGCCTGAACCGTGCGAAAGATTCTCTTATGTCCTGACTGCGTCAAATATCAATTCTTTTCTTATAATACCATTCCTGTCTATTGTTTTAATCTTAATTTCACTTAATTATTGTTAGTTTTTTTTTTTTCACATTTTCCCAAGATAAAATCACAATTTTGTTGGCATCCTCCATTTATTTTAAACTTTCATTTTGTCTCAACACAGACTCAAGAATAAATTCTTTTACTCCTCCTGTAGCTAATATAGATTTTAATTCTTGCATTAAATTTTAACAAACTTTCTGCATTTGTAAATTTCTTGTTTGGTTTCTTTTTTCCAACTTACCCGACTCTTAAAATGTCTTTTAAATTATGTCAATCTCTCTTCCACAGAATAAAGAAACTCTGTAGTTATCTATAGGCCTCTTTTTCCTTTCTTCCAGTCTGTCTTTTCCTTTCGTCCTTCTCTTTTTAATAAGTCAACCAAGAACAGCAGCTAGATTATACTATATATATCATATATATATATATATAATACTATTATATATATATATTCATATATATTTATATATATATATATATCATATATTATATTTAAATATATATATATTTGTTAAACTTAATTGCATAATCGCCATTTTATTAATTTATATTAGATTTAAACAAAGAACATATAAGTGG
>JABUQX010085904.1:45000-50988 GCA_015478945.1 Trachelipus rathkii
GTCAAGTTTAAGGTTTTTAAGGTCGGCGAAACCGAATTTAAGGTCTGGAAGAACCGACTTCAGAGGTTTTGAGTCTGAACTCATGGGTTTTACCCCCAAAGGGGGTTTTTGGTCCCTAAAGGTTTTAAATGATCGGTAGATCATTTTTGATGATTTCAATCGATTTATAGATGTGTTTTTTACCCATATATCGATGTTTAAATCGTCTTTCTACGTGTTCTGGTTGCACTTTTTAACTGAAAAATATAATCGAAAGAAAATTATGAATAACGTTCATTCGATATATCGCCGTAGTTAAAGTACGGTATTGCAGGGGACTGGAATCCTGGAAGGATTCCAGGAACGTGGAAACTGGAAATAACTAATTGATTCCTGGATGGAAAATGGATTCTGGAAACTGGAATCCTGGAAAAAAAATAAAAAATTAAAAATAAAATAAAAATAAAAATAAAATTTAAATAAAAAAATAAAATTAAAATTAAAATAATATTAAAAAAAAAAATAATAATAATAAAATAAATAAATAAATAATAAATAGTTTGAGCGAAGGTATCTATTTTCGGTTGTCTGTTTGTGTTGCCTCCGTATGCCTGGAATTGAGGTTCCGTGTGAGTGCACCCCTTCGGAGAAGGGGTGCTGGTTCCTTCCGATAGTAAATTTTCTTAGAAGGTTGAAATGCAAGGAGTGCGTAAGAGAAGAAGGAGGAAGAAGGAAGAATGAGGAAGAAGGTGGAATGAGGAAGAAGGAGGAATGAGGAAGGAGGAAGAAAGGTGTCTCGTACCCCCCGGAGGAGGGTTCCAACTGAAAATAAAAGAAGAAGAAGAAGAAATGCACGGAGTGGCATAAGAGAAAATAGAGGAATGCAGGACGAAGGAAGAAGCGAGAACAAGTTGGTAACAGGCACCGTGCTGAGCGGCTGCGGTGCCCTGATCTAGTAACATTCGCTTAGCCTCAGACAGACATTTCTATTTTCAAATCTCGTTTTCTTTTTATAAACGTCAACTGAAATATATTGTTTGCTATTTTTATTTTATTTTATGTTATATTTTATAAGTTTCATTTTACATTTATTCTTTATGTTTTTAATTTTTTGCTTACAATTAAAATTTTTTAATTACTTTTTAAATTTTATTTCTTTTTCTTTTTAAATTTTTAATGCTTTTCATGTTTTTTATAACAAAAAATTTGCATATTTACATACCCTAAGCAGTAAATCAGTAAATCAGTAAATCAAACTGCCTTACAGTCACCCTCCTACCCCTTCCATCAATCTATTTGATCATTGATCTACTTGATTCAAGTCATAATTTGGTATAACATAACACAAAAAGCTTTTATTTTATTTTGTTTCTTTTCTCTAAAGTGTTCTTTTCCTGGTCAAAAATGTCCATTTTATATTGAGCATAACTTAAATTTTTTTGCATTTTTTACATACCTATAAGCAGTAAATCAGTAAATCAGTAAAGCAGTACATCAAGTAAATCAGTAAGCAGTAAATCAGTAAATAAACTGCCCTCAGGCACCCTCCTACCCATTCGTGGTCTATTGATCTATTCGATCTAGATTGATCTATTGATTCAACGTCATATTTTTATTAAAATTGTTAATGTTTTACATACCCGTAACAGAGTAAAGCAGTAATCGTAAAGCAGTCAAAATTCATCAAATCAGTAAATAGTAATCAGTAAATCGTAAAGGCAGTAAATCATAATCAGGTAAATCAACTGGCCTTCCAGCCACCTTTCCTACCCTTCCATGATCTATTGATCTATTGATCTATTGATTCTATTTGATCTATTGATCTATTGATCTAAGAGTGGCTTTATCTTTAGTAAACACAACAAAAAACTATTAATTTAATTTTTGTTTTGTTATTTTTTAAAACATTTTTGTTTTTTACTAAAAAAAATTTCTTTTGTGTATATATACCTTAAAAAAATTTGCATTTTTTTACATACGCCTAAAAGCAGTAAATCAGTAAATCCAGTTAATCAAACTGCCCTCGTCACCCTCCTACCATCCATCGATCTATTGGATCTATTGAAATCTATTGATCTATGATCTAGATTCAAGTCATATTATAAGTATCCTTTTGTATAAACATAACATAAACCTTTTATCTTATTTGTTTTCTTTTCTTTAAACATTTGTTTTTACTTCCTAAAAAAATTTATTCTTTTATTTTTAACTTAAAAAAATTTGCACTTTTACAATCCCTAAAAGCATTAAATCAGTAAATCCAGTCAAATCAAACCACCTCACTCTACCCTCCTACGCAAATGATCTAATAGATCTATTGATCTATGATCTATTGATTCATGTTATATTTTGTATTTTGAATAAACATAAACATAAAAATAAATTCTTTGCTGTAGCTGTTGTTGTTGAATGTCGCGTTTGTTGTTGCAGTTGTTTGATGTTGTTGTTAAATGTTTTGTCGTCTTGTTGTGTTGTTGTTGTTGTTTGCTGTTGTTTGTTTGTTGTTGCCTGTTGTTGCGTTAAATATATCAAACGTTTGCAGAACGTAACCTACACACACTTTTTCCAACATATCTCTAAAATATTAATGTTAATTTTACATTAACATCTGATTTACGTAAAACAAAAAATATATATCATCCTAGCCTAACTGACAATACAGCATCATTAACAAGGAACTAAAATTAGAACTTCAACTTATACGCAGCAAGAACGCACAGCAACTCTCAAATCCTTTACTATACACAACCGCACAAAAATATTATTATTATTATATTATTATAATTATTATTATTATTATATTATTATTAATTATTATTATATTATTATTATTATTATTAATTATTATTATTAATTATTTATTATTATTATTATTATTTATTATTATTATATTATATTATTATTATTATTTTTATTATTATTATTTTTATTATTATTATTATTATTATTATTATTATTATTATTAATTATTATTATTTATTATTTATATTATTAATTATTATTAATTATTATTATTATTATTATTATTCTTTATTATTATTATTCATTCACATAGATCTCACAACACCAATAACGCGCGCGATCACTTTTCCTGGAGGTGCTCATCTATCACAGTGCGCCGTTGATCGCTCTCAACCAGAACCCTGCACATCACGCAATTTCTTGTTACGCTCAAGGTAACCAATCAGAGAACTGTATTTGTTTTGCCATCACGGATAGCCAATGAAATTCGAGGAATGACTCATTAATTAATTATCCTTTTTGCCACATGAGAAGGGTAACGAGATTTATTACCTTGTTCCCCAATATCTTTTGACACATGAAGAAGGGTAACGAGATTTATTACTTTGGTTCCCTTTTCGTCCTTACTTAACATCTGTTTTTATTTTAAACGAAAATTTAGAAGATATTATACTTATAAATTTTTTTATTAAAACATAAAGCAAATGTTATTATTATTATTATTTAATTATTTATTTTATTCATTATTATTATTATTTTATTATTATTATTATTATTATTATTATTATTATTATTATATAAACTATATATGTATATATCTAACATAACCAAACCTAACATACCACACACACACACATACAACAGACACACACACAAACAAACACACACAATAATTATAGACACTTAACTTAACATTAGACTGGCAATCATCGTACTAACTTAACTGGATCACATGACTGCTATTTTCTATGAATGTCAAGCAGATGTGTAACATTTTCTAAACCTTGTGGGAAGACATTTACATTTTTCACATGTTTAAAATAAACATTTCGTTTTGTTATTTTTTTCTTTTACGTTTCTGTTATTCCTTTATATTTTGTTAAAAGTTATTTTATTTATTTATTTATTTTAGTTTTAATTTATTTCTTATTTTAAATTTATATATCAAAAAGCTAAAATATGATATTGAAATTTTTATTTAATTTTGCTTATTCTGTTTAAAAGATTTTGTTTTAACCTAAATTTATTTTATTTTAGTCTTATAACTTAAAAATCTGCATTTTTACATACCCTACAGCAGTAAATCCAGTAAATCATACCACCCACTCTATCCTCCTACCTATCTGATCTATTGATCTATTGATCTATTTTGATCTATTGATCTATTGACTATTGATTCAAGTCATATTATAAGTATCTTTTGTATAGACATAACAAAAAAAAAGTTCTTTCTACAGTGAATGTACGATATCATGCTCACGTGCAAATTTCCATTAATAAAGCTTAACATAACATCGCCTGAACTAAGAATATAATTTACAACAACAAACCTAGCATCCCTTATGGCACGAATAACAGCTAACATGCAACAAGTTCCATCAACTTAACAACCGTAAGTAAACTAACATAGCAACACAAAAAATGTTAACCTATTCACACTTTTGTCAAGCATATCTCTACCATATCAATGTTAATTTCCAATTAACTCTTTATTTTAACCAAAAATTTATCAACAAGAAGTCTAATTATTCATACAGACCAACGAAAATATGCAAGGTGTCAAAGTTTTTTCACATCAAAATAAAGCTAACATATTCCTAACCTGAAACTAAGATATAATCTAACAACGACAAACCAACATACTCACGTTGAATAATCTGCTAACATTCACAAGTTCGATACTTATCAACAGATGAAGTAGCTAACAACATTTCAAAACTCAATGTATCCAAACTTTTCCAACATACCAGCAACAGCTTAAGCAGTATTATCTAACAACAAAATCCCTTAACAAAATGACCAATCTATCAAAGATCAACCTCTTGAACTATGAATTGACACCTACGCTTCATCAAAATGGGCAACTCATATAAATATCAAACATTCATTTTGAACTATGAATAAACGTCAAAATCAGCAAAATTCTCGATAAGCCTGAACATTACTCAGCAAAAAACTTAACTTATGCTCACGTTTCTAAAACAACATAGCTTACACGTAATATCTTTCGAAACTTATAATTTCTCTTTCAATGTGTTATTTCAACATTGTCATAGTAATATTTAAAAACGTAACAGAAATTAAATATAGCCTAATATATATATAATATATCATATATAATATATATATAGTATATATATAATATATTTTCTAATATATATAATATATATATATATATTATATAATATATTAATATATATATATATTTATTATACTAATCTCTATTATATATATATATATATATATATATAATATATATATATATATATATAATATATGTAAATATTAGATTATATTATAATTATAACTATATATATATATATATTATATATATAATATATTATATATATATATATATTATATAATATTATTCTATATATATATTATATATATATATATATTATATACACCGACCAAAAATATTATTATATTTTTATTATTATTATATTATTATTATTATCTATTCATTATTATTATTATTATATTATTATTATTTTTTTATTTTTTATTATTATATATTATTATTATTATTATTATATTAATTATTATATTTATATTATTATTATTATTATTATATTATTATTATTTTTCATTATTATTATTATCTTTTATTATTATTATTATTCAATTATTCTTATTATTACTATTATTATTATTATTATTATTATTAACCCACATAGATCTCACAACACAAATAACGCATGTGACCACTGTGGGCCAGCAGGCTACAACTAGACACATAGTCAGTAAAAGCTCTCTGAGAGGGTGGACTACAAAGAACGTGAGAAACAAGCAAGCAATTCAAAGGCGTGTGAAAAAGATAATTAGCTTTGAGGGGAATAAACAAAGAACGGGTATCAATTACATGAACATCTGTTGCTTTGTTCAGCGTTACAACATCTGTTACATGAAAGGTAAAAATTGCGATGCGTATAAACATGTATGCAAACACACTTACACAATAATTATTGACACTTTACTTAATACATTTCGTTTTCTTATTATTTTCTTTTAAGTTTTTATTATTCTTCTTTATATATATATATA
>JABUQX010085905.1:0-25000 GCA_015478945.1 Trachelipus rathkii
AAAATTAAACACATAGGCAACATATATTTAACAGTTACAATGGTAAAAACGAAAACTTACAAGTAGATGAATAAACTAACATTTTAGAACTACGAATAAGACATTAACCATTTGAAACCTTATGAATTAGTTACTAACTACCCCTCATTAAGCACACCCAAAACTCAAACCTATCCCCCGCTTTTCAAGCACATCATCCAGCCATAAAGCAGTATTATTTAACAAAATTCCTTAACAAAAGTGTCCACACTATCAAAGATACCAGCATCTTGAACTAATGAATTGATCTACATTCATCACAAGTGTCTCTGCATATCAAAAAATATTAACTCATGTTTGAACATAGACTAAACGTGGACCATCAGCAAATTCCTCTCGTCAAACATCATAGAAAAAGAACCGACTCGATCATAAAAGATCACGAATAAACGTAAACATAATATTCCTGAACTAAAGCGATATAGTATACCCATAACTTTGACCTTACCAAGCACTTTCTTGTATTTTACCACACATTAACAAGGTATAACAATCTCAGCGTTACTATAGAACAAAACTCGCTAGGTTTGGCAAACAACGCATTCAACAGCGGTGACTTTAGCACAATGTAAGCTTTCAATTATGTATTTATTATTATTATTATTAATTCATACTTATTATTACTATTATATTCATTATTTATTTTATTATCTATTATTTATTAGTTATTAGGTAGTAGTAGTAGTAGTAGTAGTAGTAGTCAGTAGTAGTAGTAGTAGTAGAATAGTAGTATACGTGAAGTTAGTAAATTTAATATCATAACAAAGTTTTTATACCGTAAAGCTACATTAAGCAGTTTTCCTGTTTGGCATCTTTGTCTATACGCCTCCGATAAGATAAAATTCTTACGCATGTAGGACGAGTTTAGTATGCCAAGTCGACGCCGCGAATGGATTCTTTATTCTTATAAACTTGTTTATAAGCATTTTTTTAACAAACACTCAAATTAAGAACTTAGCAAACATGTCTTGTGGAAAAGATCTCCTTTTTCTCTTCTCCTCTCTCTCTCTCTCTATATATATATATATATATATACTATATATATATTATAATATATTATATATATATAATATATATATATAGTAATATATATACTATATATATTATATATATATATCATATACTACTATATTAAAATTAAGCCTCTCCTTACCGGTCGAGAGACAAGTCAACTGGCACTTGCGTGGATATACTATATATATTTATAATATAATTACTATATAATATATATTTAATATATTTATATATATATATATATATATTATTATATAATAATATATATATATATATAATTCTATTAAATTATAATATATATATATATATATATATAATATAATATTGTTACAAAACAAAAACAAAACAATGAAAGGCATCATGCTGTGTAACATCTTTTCCTCCCAACAAATATTGGAAGAACCCAAAGCTGAAAGAATTCTAAAAGCCATTTAATTTCAAGGAAGGCCTGGGGCCCTATCACGTACGCGTTTTTCATGCCTATTGCTTTTGCATTTTATTTTTTTGCGATTTTTAAAAAAAAAGATAATTATTTTAGCAGTGTAATAATTACCCCCATTCACATAATTTGAACCACAAAATGTTCTACCCGCATATACTTCTTAAGTCCATTGTAAAAAAAAATTGTCTCTTTTCTCATGATTGGTGGTAACAATGTAACATAGTCTTAAAAGTCCGCCCACGCTACCTCAATACGGCGCCTTTATCACTTTAGCGCCGACATTCGTGAGTGTGGCTGTGTGTGATGATTGCGTATGTAGATAGTGTGTTTGAATTTTCGTTAAGATAAGCCCGAAACCCAATCTATACTATATTTGGGTCAAATTCGTTACGTTTGGGTTAGAATTATTTCTCAAAACTTTTCTTAAATTTTCAAAACCGAACCGAATTTTAATAACAGTTGTTCTTTTTTGTTTAAAAGAATTTTTTTCGTAAAAAATATAATTTAGCCCAAAAACTCGTAATGAAATAATGATAGTCGACCAAAACTTAAGAACATAACATACCTTTATACCCTTTACGTCACGAATAACAAGTCAACATTTAACAAAGGTACACTGGAATAATATCCAGTAAGTAGCGCGGGGCGTGTAAGCCCGGTTACATAAGGGCACAAGTGTGCGTGTTTCGGGGGCTGTTGCCCCTTACCGGTCTACGACCTCCCCTCGGGTCTACCCCTGAGAGTTGGTCTTCATGCATCTCTCTGGTCGAGGATCTCAGTCAGTGGGGCTCGTCTGGCGCTGAAAAATTATGTTCTAGCTTATGTTATAGTGTTAAAGATTGAAGATTATAGTTGAATGATATTATTATTAGTTATATATATTATTATTTTATATTATAGTATTATTATTATTAGTAGTATAGTAGATTTACTGTTTTTTAGTAAGTAGCTAGAGGTAGTAGTAGTAGGTAGTAGTAGTAGTAGAGAGTTAGTAGTTTTAGAAGTAAAAGCAGATAATCCAAACAAAGTTTTGTTTTATAACCGTAAAGGTAACATAAGCAGTTTTGCCTTCTTTAGGCAAGTATTAATAGATAAAGATAAAATCATTACCCGCACTTTTAAGAACGGTTTTAGTCCAAGTCGACCGCGAATGGATTTCTTATTGCTTTTATAGAAGCGTTGTTGTACCGCAAACAATTACAAATATATCATATATCAGTGCTTCTGAATTTGTGGGATTGATCATATTGGCCTGCTTTAGAGATCTTCATCTCCCCTCTCTTGATAGCAGTCTCTTAACTCTCGTCTGTATAGCCTAAAACTAGTAGCTACGGAATAACTCTCAGGTGATCATATAATTTATATACCTTCCGAAGTATATACCCTATTGATAAGTTTTAGCAATTAGGTTAGTATATGATCTATTGTAAAGCGGATGTAATAGGGTTAGGATTACCGCTTTATTATAGTATATTATATTAGACATTTTATTACTATATGCCCTATATATATATCATATATAGGTTATATAATATAATATATAAACAATAAGCCTGTCTACCCTGAGAGACAAGTCACGGCACTTGCCTAACATCACAATAACGTTATTACTGATAATTACTAATCTCATAGTATTGTTACTTTGTTCAATGTTGACTGATTTATATTCGTATATACGTATAGGTTATTAGTTAACACTGATTCTATTAAGTATTACTAGGTGATATTAATATTTAGGTTACTTCATATATAAGGGTTTATTATTATTTTTATAATACTTTTAGTAGGGTTAGTGACTTGGTGAGTAGTGAGAGTGAGTGACTTACTTACTACTACTACTACTCACTTATACAGTAAAACTGTAATTGTTTTTCCGTGACTTAAATATTACTGAATTAACTTATACTGAAACTGATCCTTAACCTTAAACGTTAACTTGGTATAAATATAATATTAATTAAAAATATTAATAATTATACTTAATATATCTATAGTTAACAAAAAAAATTAGTGCAGATGAGAGGAAAACAAAATTGAAAAGTAGTCATCAATCAATTGTTAGACTATCCTCAAAGCGTTTCAATTTATTATCACATCAAACTGTATGTGTGTACACATGATGTCTTGAGAAATAAAGACCATTTTTATTCCTATCTTCAGTGAAATATGTGTGTTGAGTCGTGGCGTGTATTCCCCGCTATTCTTTCCGGGATAATTTTTTATTAAGGACTTTCCGAGCAATATGATGAAGAACCAAAAAATAAGAGCATAAATGCTATTTTTTATATATGTTATACTATTTTCGCCGGATGAATATTATATTTTCTAAGTCAGCCATGATAGAATAATACCACGGCTTATTACTTGAAAAACCCTATATCTATTTATTAACTTCAGCGGAACTAATTATCTTAGACCACTACATCCCCCCTCCTTATAATACCCACAATCTTAAAAAGGTTCATTTATAATAAATAACAAATTTAATTTTAATTATAAAAAAACGTTAAAAAAAATAAAATAAAATAATAAAATATTAATTTGTCTAAAGAGTTTTAAACAATATACAAATATTAGTAAATATATAAAAAAAATATATAAAAAATATTCCGCGCAAAAATGTCCACTGCTCCTTATTTTGGCCATCCATACAAAATTATACCGTGTGGCTCCTTATCTATTTTTATACGTATATGTTTAATAGCAATTTTGCTCCCAGGGCATTTAAATATAGACGAACCAAATACCAATCGGTACGGGAAGTTTGTCAAGAATTTTCTCTCACGTTTCAGGTAAGAAAAACCTAATCTCAAAATTGTGCTATTATAATTTGACAAAAACGCAAAACATTGCCATTTTTATGTGCATGAGATCGTGTCTCCCCATATTCTTTTCGCATTAGTAAAATTAGTTTTCAAGCAAAATATTGATTAACCTCCACCAAGAGCCGTGCAAAATACTCTTGAATATACCCTTTTATTCCATCTCATGCCACTTCAACGAGTACTCACTACAACATATAGACGCTGCATATACCTTACGTACGAATATATTACAGTGCGACCTACTATCAAAGTACACTGAATCAGATTATTACAGTATATAGGGCCGAGCCTCGTACTTTGATATACATTAAAGTCCCAACAGCCCTCTGGGCTGTGCGCACAGCGCTGCATTCTCTAAACTCTCCTCCATACTGCCGTGTTTAAAAGAGTGAAAGCATTTGGCCAAAAGCGCCGAACCCGCATCCCCTACATTTATTCAGGACTACCCCCGAGTGTAGCGTTGCATCTCCATGTGCTATATGGTCTCTCTGGTGCTCGAACGGAAGTCCATATATGCTGATTTCGTTGGGCGCTCACTCGGTCGCCCCTGAAAAATTTTAATGGTATATGTATTTTGTTTCCTAATCCAAAAGTCAGTAAGGATTGAGTGTAAAAACGTTATTTCCAAGATGATTTGCAAAGATGGGAGCAGTCCCATTCGATGCAAAGCTTTTGAATAGATTAAACATGGAAAGTATCCCAATGATGATAGCCTACTCATGCTGTATAGGCCATATACCAGTGTTGTTTTGATGAACACTCGTGTGCCTTCACTAGTAAAATCATCAACACCTCTGCGCCTTACGAAGAAATGAGTGATTTCTAGTCTCAGCTTTCCCTTGTCAGTTAGGGTTGGCTTTTAGAGTGTAACAAAGGTCAGAGAAGCAGTAGGCTACGGACTCTTGTGATGCTTTAGGTTCGGTAGTTATCTTTTACGCCTGATATCTTCAATCGAATGTACTTATGGCATATGCTCAACTGACATCGACCATCCTCCTATTGGTTTAATACTTTTGTTTTTTTTGTTTTATATTTTGAGCGATCAGGTCTGATACGTAGTTCTTGGTGAGGAACGTGAGAACAAGTGTGGAGGACATCAGTCTCTCATCTACGATATAGTTTCAATATCATGCTCTTACACTGTGACGGACTAGAACATAACTCAAGCAATTCATATCGCCCATAGCGTTACTGTAATAGTTATATAGTTCAAGAATAAACGCCGCGAGTGAGCACATTTAACTTATATTTGCTCTGGAGGAGAAACTTCCCAGCTCTACAACTTAGCTATTTACGTCTAACTACTGATCTATATTAAAACCTTTGTAATATGACTTGATTTTACATATTCACTACATTTACTAACCTCCATACTGACTTAAATCTTCGTATCATAGGTAAAAATTAGCTTTTACTACTACTACTACTTACTACTAACTTACTACTTACTACTTACTTAATCAATAATAATAATAATAATAATAATAATACATAATAATAATAATAATAATAATAAAATTATAGAATCAGCTTCCCCGTACACCGTCGATTTTAACGTACTTTTTACAAGTTGTCCAAACTATATTTTCACAGACAAATCTTTATTTTCGCGAAGAAATTTTATTAAGGCGACTATTCCGAGAATAAACAGAAGTTTCAAACTTTTAAATTATTTTATTGTACCAACTTATTTCGCCTGTATACTTTCAGGCATGGGCTCGATCTCAGCTATTCCCTTGACCTTCATCAAACTACCCGTCCACGTACCTGATATTGATTCTTATCTTACAAAGAAAAAATCCAAATTTCTAAATATAAAAAAACGTAACAATTATTTTACATTAATGTGAAGTTTAAAAAATAATTTTGATGAAATATATATCAAAAAAGCTTACATTATTTGCAATACAGCCTATTATATTTGGATAACACAGGTGTACCTGTATATATTCAAAAAACACTTTCAAGCATTCATCTCTTTCATTAAATTTCGCATTGATATCCGGCTCCCCCTATGATCTTTCTCGTCTTTACCGACAATGAGCAAATTGTCTATGTATAATCAACATGAAGATAATCCACGTATGACATTATCAATGTTTAAAAGAGTGAGAAGCATTGCAAAGCCGAACGGCATCCTTAATTATTCAAACAATCCATTAGGAATGATAATAGCTGTTTTCAGTAGCTACAGGAATCTGATGATAGAAAATCTATTTTAGAAAAGATTTTCAAACCAAACATTTCACTACGTAATCTTGAAGATGAAGGACAGGATAACGATCTAGTACAGTGATTGTTATAAATGTCCAGAAATCCCTACAAGGTATCCCTTCGTCTGGGGGTTGCTTTAGGAACAAGGTGCAGAAGGGTAACTCAGTTATTCTTTGACGGACCAACAATATTAGGCATATGCTCAAACTCCGACATCCCTATTTTAATTTTTTTTTTTTTTTTTTTTTTTTTTTGTGAGATAGTCTACGTGTTCTTGAGAATTGAGAAAGTTGGAGGACCATCAGTCTCTATACGATATTTAATATCATGCTTTACATGGAGGATAGAACATAAACTCAGGGAATTCATATCGCCCAAGCTTGTAGTAAATATGATGGTGTCAAAAAAACGGCGAGTGCAACATTAACTTTTGTTGGAGAGAAACTTCCACTTACATACATTAACGTCTAACTACTGTCAAACAACCTTTTATTTCGTTCATCAAATAACATGTTGAATTCTTTCAGGAAATATGTGCCTATAATCAGGTCCGTATTAACCCATGACAGGGACCCTAGGGTTCGACCTTCTTTGGGCCCCTCGACATCTACCCGCGAATTTGACGGTATCCTTTCCTAGAATTTATTACACTAATAATACAAATGAAGTAATTAATGAAGTTATTTATTTATTACAATAATATTACAAATAAAGTTAAACATCTATCAGACTACTTAAACATTTTTCTCGTTAATCAGTCAACCAACTGATCCAGAATATTGCTAAAATTTAATTTAAGCATAGACGATTCTACATGCATTAATACCAAATGATTGGGCTTTTCGTCTTTCAAGGAGGATCGCAGTATTCTTAACGTTTTAGAAAGCGGGAAGGAACTTTCAGAACAGTTTGTGACAAGAAGTGAAAAGTAAATTCGTAAACAAATGTACATGTTGGGAAAAATATCCTGCATTTCAGTGTTAACAATGGTCTGAAGCATTCTCAGTGCAATAAAGGTCTCCTTATTTTCACCTATTTGCTCTTGGAAATGAACAATTTCCTCGGAAAAGCTGAAATTGAGGTCTTGTGGGTATGTTTTCACCAGCCTTTCTGCCGTATCCATCAATTGGTCACCGTTTACAGAGGGCATTTTTGAAAGGAAGTCGAATTTGGCAAAGACCTCATCATATGCTTCCGGCCTTTTTTGAAATGCTGTTAATAAATGATCCATCATGGGAAGAAACACAGTGACCCTAAAATTCTCTCTACGTGAAAAGGCAGTATCTTCAGAATTGCCATCTTCTCGACTGAGCTTCACATTCCTTTGATTCTTTCTTTGGGTATCTTCTTTGTACACTGAGTCATTTTCAAGACCAATTTTGATCTTCCCTTTCTCCTCAAAGTCCCCAAAAGCATCTCTTAAACTAGCGACATAATTATTCAATGACCTTAAGAGCTTCACGGCTTCGTTCAGATCCATATTTGTGCTCTGTGGCTTTGTGCTTGTCTGGTGAAACCTTTCATTGACGACAGACCAGAACACCAATAAGATGCATTTTCCAAGATTCAACTTGTATAAAATACCCCTTGCCTCTTGTCGTGCATGCTTTGGCTGTTTCGTCCAAGTTTTCTTTAAATTGCTCTAAAACCATCCTTTTTTATATATCCACAGTTGAGTGCCTTTAAAGCATAGGAGTGGGTAGCCCATCTAGTGTCACTCATGTGTTTGACTAAAGGCAGGCTACCAAGTGCATTGACTAAAAGCTCCCACCGATGAGTTGATACACTGAAAAAGCAGTGGTCGTTCTCTACCAATTCAAAGAACTTTGAAACAGCAGAAATGTTGTCCACAGCAGAATGGCAGACCAGATTGAGGGAATGTGCAAAGCAAGGAATGTAGTCAGCAAGTGGATTCTTTTCCCGAATTTTTGCTTGCAATCCTGAGTATTTACCATTCATGTTTAACACATTATTATCATATGATTGGCCTCTACAGTTATTTAACTTAATCTGATGCTTTTAAAAAACTGCAAATGCTGCGTTCGAGCTCTGCAATACCATAACCCTTCATCAATAAACTGCCCAAACCTTCCAACAGGCTGACGGTCAAAAACATATCGGAAAATACAACACAGCTTGTCAGAGTGACTTATATCAGGGGTGGATTCGACAGAAATTGAATAATATTTAGCTGTCTTGATTTCCTCAATAATAGTGCTCAATACTTCTTTACCTATAATAGCTATGAGTTGGCCACATGTAGTTGAAGACGGGTAAGAAACTGACCCCTTCCCCTTGTTGCCGTACTTTTCGAAATGAGCAGCTAAAAAACAATGAAACTGGTAAGCACTTCCAGTGTGCCCAAGAACATGCCATTGCTTAGTGACCCAATCACCTGGTCATTACCTCGAAAGGCTAGACCTATTTCAGCTAAGAATTTGATTGTAGCAGCTTCTCTTTCCAGCACAGCTTTTGCATAAAGGCGTTCGGATTTGCTCTGCTCTATCAACAGTGAATTCACACGGCCAGAGGCCTTTGTTCTTCGGCACAAGGTCATGGTAGCATTCCTGTGGGCTTTACTTCCCTCATGAGCCACCTTTTGCGGTGTTGCATTTTTCCAGCCACAGAAGCCACTTCTGGAGAAAGCATTATCTTCTGGTGAAAACAGCTTGCATTGGAAGCAAAATGTTTTGCCTGTACAATTTCTCTTCTTCTTCTCTCCATCTGGCAGAGAACAAGAAAACTTGGACTTGCAAAAAATATCTATTTTGTTTTCCATCTATTTGAATGGAGTTATCAATACTTGCAGTTTCATTGAGGCAGCCACCACTTCCCTTCCTGCACCAGTAATCACGCATTTCTAAGGTTAAGTCTTAGCACAAACCAATATCACACTCATAAGTAAGGCCACTACAGCTGATAATAAACTCTGAGTTGGTGGGAAAGTTGAAATGGAGGTCGTTTAAGTCGACTCGCTTGATTTGAGTCGTTTGGCCTCAGGTTCCGATGTATGAAAATCGCCCTGGAGAGAGCTTGGATCGACATTCTCGGTACTCAAACTATCCGATGGTTGGTTGTCGTCATCACTGGTGCTGCAAACCTCAGGCCCAGGGGTTGATTCGACCGCAGACACTTCTGAGGCTGCAGAGCTGTTGTCACATTCATTTTCACATACGCTCATTTGAAACAGAGTCTGCAGTCCTTTTCTTTTTCTTTTTTCTTCTGAAATCCAGACTTGTGTTTTGACGGAACTCCAGACATTCTTCTGCCAAAAAAATTAGTTAAATTATAAATGAACTAAAATAAATGGAATATATAGTATTATTATATGTTAGTAGGTAAAACATTTTTATATACCAGCGTATTTCTTTATTATCGTTCTTTATATTTGTGTTGTTATTATAATGAAATTGCGAAAGTTAAAATTTACATGATTTTTTGTTTAAAGCTTACGTAAGATGACACACAGAATTTTAACACTTCGTTAAATTGGTGTCTTCACAGCACCGTTGTTGGTAGAACACTGATGCTTCAAACTTAGCTTTATCTATTTCTCTTTGTCTGGTCTTTCATACGATATAAAATTTACCCTTATTATACTGTTTAATAAGGATTAAGGTTCTATGCTTTTAATTAACCGTAGATTTGAAGCCGTGCATTGCATGAAAGGATTAAATGAAATAAAATGTTACACTCAGATATTTCATAAAAATAGTTTAAATTTTTAAATAAATTGCAGTGCCATGGCATGGCTAAAGGTTGCATAGGCCCCTGCTCTTGGTTGGCCCCTAAGCTTCAGCCTAGGTCGGCCTTATGGATAATACGGCCCTGCCTATAATAGGTTTTGACAATTCAGCGATAGCAAAAACTCACTTGGATGACCTTTTCTGGCCAAATTTTAGTGTGCATGACAGCTCTTCACAGATAACAGAAAATTTGTTATTTGAGATTTGTAAGTTTTTTACTTAAAAAGGAGATCGATCCTCTTTGCTAGCAGGAAGTAGATTCATTATTTGCTCCTGTATCAATATATTGTAAAACTTTCCTGTGTTTCCTGTGAACAAACAAGGTTGTATACATATCCGATCGTTATCTTTAAAACGTTAATGGTAGATAAAAAAAGTAGAAGAAATTTATTTAGACCTAGAGTAAGATTTAAGGATGAGGTCCCCAAACTTTTTTTTGTCTCGTAGACCACTTGCCATGTTTTTCGGTTTTGGGTAGACCCCCTGCTTACCTGATATTGATTTTTTGCTAAAACTTATATATATATATATATATATATATATATATATATATATATATATATATATATATATATATATATATATATATATATATACTATAACTTACCTATATAACAACCTTATATATATATATATATATATATATATATATATATAAATATATATATATATATATATATATATATATATATATATATATATATATATATATATATATATATATATATATATATATATATATATATATATATATATATATATATATATATATATATATATATATATATATATATATATATATATATATATATATATATTGAAGCTGGGTGCTTAGGACCGCTTCTTTAAGGTTGATTGAGAAGTTAATGTGCTACAATTTTTATTTTCCTACTTCTAATTTACAAGTGAGGGTTGGACCCCTTGTCCTAAAAAAAACAAAAACAAAGAATTAGGACAGGGTGAACCTAGTTATTACTATTCCACATATGAATCATATTCTGCAGAAGAACTTCTACAGAACATGAAGCTTATGTGGAGTAGTAGTACAATTGATTGTTAGTTTGAGAGAGGCTGTTTTATGTATATGCATATACAGGCAGAAAAAGGTTTCTCCCCAATATACATTCGCATAAAGCAGCATTACATTTGATATGAGTCTCACACCGTACAAAAATCATTAGTTTGGGAGGAGCTGTTTTATGTATATGCATATACAGGCAGAAAAAGGTTTCTCCCCAATATACATTCGCATAAAGCAGCATTACATTTGGTATGAGACTCACACAGACACATATATTAAATAATAGCCTATGTTGTTGTAACTTCTTTGACGAGAGAGAGAGAGAGAGAGAGAGAGAGAGAGAGAGAGAGAGAGATTTTTGGGCTGTTCACCTCTGCGCTACTATTACCCAGCTTGGCCTCTCTCTAAACTGCTATGTAACGCGCACGCCCACTAGGGTTAGGTATAGTAAATACCGATCTATGCGACCTCTATTTACTATACTGATGTTAAATTATATTAAAAAGTTCCTAAATCTAACATTTTTGGGTTGTTCACCTCTGCTCTACTATTACCCAGCTTGGCCTCTCTCTAAACTGCTATGTAACGCGCACGCCCGCTAGGGTTAGGTATAGTAAATATCGATCTATGCGACCTCTATTTACTATACTGATGTTAAATTATATTAAAAAGCTCCTAAATCTAACATTTTTGGGTTGTTCACCTCTGCTCTACTATTACCCAGCTTGGCCTCTCTCTAAACTGCTATGTAACGCGCACGCCCGCTAGGGTTAGGTATAGTAAATATCGATCTATGCGACCTCTATTTACTATACTGATGTTAAATTATATTAAAAAGCTCCTAAATCTAACATTTTTGGGTTGTTCACCTCTGCTCTACTATTACCCAGCTTGGCCCCTCTCCAAACTGCTATGTAACGCCAACGTCCACTAGGGTTAGATATGTGTGGAAATAACGGCCTATCCCAGAGCTGTTATTTCCCCATATTATACTTAAAATTACATGCGACTCTAAATATCCACCTAGTTTTCTCTTTACTCTAGCCTCTGACCGCTAAGTTAGGCTAATTGCTTGAACGCTACCTAAGCCTACCGCAAATTTTCACTGGCATGCATGAACACTTCACTTTATTTTCTTACTGGATTTTAGACATTCTTTTTGATACGCTATTCAATCTGATGCGTTTTCGTTGCAACCTATTTCTAAACCTCAGCTTTAGGCTCCACCGACTAATCTAGGTTCGCCTAACTTTGGTCTATTTACCCTAAAATAATGTACTTAATAGGCTGCCCTTTTTCTAAACTCACCTTGGTTTTGGGTTTGGTTATATAATTAACATCAATTTGCTCGTATTTTAATATAATGTTGTACTTTTGCTATTATTTTATATTAATTCTCTAGAAGGAAGTTACATGCCGTTGCGATTTTGGAAAAGTGATAATTCGGCGGCTTGGTGGCGTGGCTTAGTTCCACGAAACGACAACAACATTTTAAACATAGGGCGTGTTCGGCTCTACCCTGTAACTTCGTAGTTCGGCTCTGTAGTTCAGCTCTGTATAGATGTTCTTTCCACTTCCCAGAGAGTGGCCTTCCACAGTACCCCCCTGCAGAGCTGAGGCCGGGGCGCTCTAATCCCGGTAGCGGAGTGGCCGGCGCAAATGACGGCCTCTGCTCGATAAGTCTCTGGACGCAGGCGGCTGCAAACCAGGACGAGGGCGAGAACGAGGGGCTGGTGTTGGAGGTGCAGGAGTGTGGACGAGAGGGCGAGGAATACGAGAGGGAAGTGGAACATCTGCAGTACGACTTGTGGAAGGCATGGCAGGAGGTGGTGGAATGGGAGGGGACGGTAGAGGTAGAGGAGAAGGAGGAAAAGGAAGAGGATCTGGGTCAAGAGGAAGGAGTGGTGGAGATGGAGAGTCAGAGGGAGATGAAGGAGGAGAAGAGTCGGGAGGAGATGAAGGAGGTGGAGAATCTGGTACAGGATAAGAAGATGATGCATCCAAAGGAATCAGAATTGGTTTTGGAAACAAGTCCGATTCTTGGACGTCAGGAGGATTCGCCTCAAAATAGGCAGGTTTGAGACGATCGATCGATATAACGTCGGTACGAGTAGGAAGCTGTACTTTGAAGAACTTCTCCTTCCGAAGTAACACCGGGAAGGGCCCGTCGTACTTGGGTTGGAGTGGAGAACGGTGGGAGTCATGCCTCACCAAAACATGGGTACAAGAAGAGAGATCTTTCGGAATGTAAGAGTGCACCTTTTGCTGGCGGGTCGGAGTAGGTCTCCAGGAGAGGGCGCAGCGTTTCAAGCGAGTGAGATACAGGGTGGGGTCTGCAGTAGCAAGCGGGAAAGATTGAGAAAAGAACTCGCCAGGCAGGCGAAGTGTAGAGCCATAAACAAGTTCTGCAGCTGAACACTGAAGATCCTCCTTAACGGCCGTGCGTATACCCAGCATAACCAAAGGAAGAGCCTCAGTCCAGTGTTCTGGTTGTGGATGTGCCATGAGAGAGGCTTTAAGCTGACGGTGGAACCTCTCACAAATCCCGTTCGAGATAGGATGGAAGCTGGTGGTATGGATCTTCTCAGAACCCAGCAAGCGCATCAAATCTTTCCAGAGGAAGGATTCGAAAACGCGACCTTGATCAGTCGTGACCGAGAGAGGAATTCCGAACCGAGAGATCCAATGGAACAAGAAGGCTTTAGCTATAGATTCGGCAGTGGCAACAGAGAGAGGGATAGCTTCTGTCCAACGAGTGAACCTATCAATACAGGTGAGGATATATCGCTTGCCATGAGAAGGTGGGAGAGGTCCAACAATGTCGATGTGGACTCTCTCAAACCGTTGCCCGGGAGGCAAGAAAGTGCCTAAGGGAGCTTTAGTATGTCTTTGCACTTTAGAGCGCTGACAAGCCATACAGGCGCGGACCCAGTTCGCTACGTCGGCGTTAACTTTAGGCCACACAAAACGAGCCGTTACCAGTTTGCGTGAAGCCTCGACGCCAGGGTGTGAAAGCGAATGGAGATTGCAGAAGACTGCCTTTCGAAGAGCATCAGGTACGAAAGGACGAGGATTGCCTGTTGAAATGTCGCACAAGAGCCTCTTCTCTATGCCCGGAAGATTGAGCCACTGCAGCTGTAGAGAAGAGTCCTGTTGAAGATCGATATTGTCTTGCTCCTGGCACGCGGCCATGGCTGCGTAATCAATGTCAGGAATGGGAGAAAGAGCGTTAATTTCAATCCGAGAAAGAGCATCCGCGGTGAAATTATCCACTCCGGAGATGTGACGTATGTCTGTAGTAAACTGGGAAACAAATTCAAGATGACGAGCTTCACGGGGAGTGACGTTCATGCCGTGAAGCCATTGCGAAAGTGATCGCTTTGTGGTCGGTCAGGATGTGGAACTCCCGTCCTTCCAAAAAGTACCGAAAATGGCGAACAGCAAGGTACATAGCAAGCAATTCCCGTCCAAAAGCACTATACCTTGTTTCGGCGGGTTGCAGCTTGCGTGAAAAGAAGGCAAGTGGGCACCATTCGCCCTTTTGGAACTGCTGAAGCACCGCACCAACAGCGAAATCGGAGGCATCTACCTGCACTCTCGCTGGTGCGGTATCGTGGGGATGAACTAAAAGAGTGGCGGAGGCGAGGGCTTCTTTGGAAGCCTCAAAAGCAGACTCTGCTGCCGGAGACCAGTCGACTTTAGTGGTGCTGCCTCGCTGTTTAGGACGAATGAGTGCAGTAAGCGGGCCTAGGAGGGCTGCCGCTGATTTCAGAAATCTGTGGTAAAAGTTGATCATTCCCAGATATTGACGAAGTTGCTTTTGATTTTGGGGAAGAGGAAAGGCTCGGATAGCGGCGACACGGTCTACAAGAGGGCAAATACCCTCAGCCGAGACTGTGTGACCAAGGAATGTAAGAGAAGACGCGCCGAATACGCACTTGGTAGGATTGAGACGAATTCCCGCATCATCCAACCTACCAAAAACGGCACGCAGGTGCTCCATATGTTCTTCAGGAGAGGAGGAAGCGACTAAAAGATCATCTAAATATGCCCAAGCAAAAGGAAGACCACGGAGGATAGAATCAATGAACCTCTGGAAGGATTGGGCTGCATTTTTCAGCCCGAATGGCATTCTCGTATACTCAAAGAGGCCAAAGGGGGTGATTACAGCTGTCTTGGGAACATCCTCCGAAGCCACGGGTATCTGATGATAGGCCCGAATTAAATCCAAAGAAGAAAAAATGGTGTTGCCAGACAGGTGGGAAGTGAAACTTTGTATATGCGGTACAGGGTACCTATCCGGTGTTGTGGCAGAATTCAAAGCCCTAAAATCACCACAGGGTCTCCAATCGCCCGTGGTGCCTTTAGGGACCATGTGTAGCGGAGAAGACCAACAACTCTTGGAAGGGCGCACAATGCCAAGTTGCAACATGTGATCAAACTCGGCCTTGGCGGCCTTGAGCTTATCAGGTGGGAGGCGGCGAGCTCGAGCAAAGGTGGGTGGGCCAGTAGTTTCGATATGATGTTCAACAGAATGCTTAAGAGGGGTATCGGAAGAGCAGGGATGCAATAAAGAAGGAAATTCCTTCTGCAGGAGGGTCAGAAAGGGAGAGACTACTGAAGAAGTTGGAGGAGCAATAGCAGAGACACCCTTTAGAGCAGAAGCAATAATAGCACCGGGAGTAAAAAGAGAAGTATCGCCATCGACAAGTCGGCGATTACGAAGATCGACCATAAGATTAAAATGGGACAAAAAATCAGCACCGAGGATGGGCTGTGTCACCTCAGCGACGAGAAAAACCCATGGGAACTTGCGGCGGAGAAAAAGATCCAACGTGCATAACCGCTCACCATATACCGGAATGGAAGAGCCATTAGCAGCGAAAAGTTGACGGCCAGGGAGAGGGATAGCAGAGTCCTGGGACGGGTCCCTGGGTACCAGCGAAAGGCTGGCCCCAGAATCGATCAAGAAGACAAGTTTAGAAGACTGATCGTAGATACGAAGAACATCCTGTGCAGTAGTAGGAGAAGAAGAAAAAGAGCCAGCATCTCCCGTCGCTCCTACGACGGGATGGCTGTCGAGTTTCCCTGATAGAGAGGGCAGGAAGGATCGCATTTCTTGGCATCCATGCCGAAAGTATGGTGATAATAACAGTACCCATGAGGATACTGGCGCTGGCGTGAGGAAGAAGCAGAAGGTGAACGAGGACCGCGAGAAGGACGAAAGTTGGAAGGAGTGGGATCACGAGAGCGAAAAGTGTTATTATTAATTGCCGCTGTAAGGGAGAGAAGGGCCGTTTTAATATCGGCCATGCCAGTTTCGAGAACCGAAACCCGGGTATCCAGAGCTGCCGAAGGAGGACGAAAGCGTGAGAGTAGGAAGGTTGAGGTGGGTGAGGATAAGGAGGTTGAGCTGGATAGGAGGCAGAAGGCGGTTGAGGAACAGGAGGAGGAGGGAGAGTAGCGGAGGCGGTGTTAGAGTATTGGGGAATGTGTTGGGCGTGAGTTGCAGATGGTTGAGGAGGTGCGAGAGTCGAAGAGGTAGGGGAAAGAGAGGAAACGGCGTAAGAGGTGTGGACCAAAGGCTCCACCGGAGGGCGCAAAATTCTGTCTGCTGTAGCGGCAAACTCAGTGAGGGACAACGTCGGGTTCATTGATTGCAGTACGCTGTGATGTCGAGCAGGCATCTTCTGGAGGAAGAGGGTGCGAATTATTTTCTCTTCCCGTGTAGATGGAGTGCCACCCAACAAACTCAGCATCCTTACCATCAATTCCGAGGGTTTCTGGTCGCCCAGTGAGATGCCTCCAAGCAGAGTTTCCAATTGTTCCTCTCTGGTGGGAGCCAAGCGGTCGATAATAAGGGTTTTGAGCGTGTTGTAAGGGGTTGTAGAGTTTCTAGTTGTTGCCAGGCCATCCCTGATTTTGAGGAGGCAAGATTCTGGTAGAGCATTCACAACTCTCGAATATCTCTCCTTCTCGTCTTCGATGGTCAGGAGCGCTGACTCAGCCAGGTCAAACCAAAGCTCGGGATTGTTTACGAAGAAAGGTTGCAAATGGAATGCTCGCGAGGGAGTAGACATGATGAAAGGCGTAGAAGTTGGCAGAGCGAAGGAAAGAAAAAGAAATTAAATAAGATGTGGAGCGAGCGGAGGCACTAATAACGGACCGAGGGTGGAAAAATCAAAGAAAATACAACCAGAGCTAGACCAAGGATTAAAATGAGGCTGTTGCGATATAAATTGCCAAAATACATATATATATATATATATATATATATATATATATATATATATATATATATATATATATATATATATATATATATATATATATATATATATATATATATATATATATATATAAATAAAAAAAAAATTAAAATCTTTTTTTTTTTTTTTTTTTTTTTTTTTTTTTTTTTTTTGGTGAGTGTACGAGGGTATCCACAGCACACAAGTTGCGGCTTCACCTTGTTAGGGATACCACAACAAGGGCGATAATAATAATAATAATAATAATAATAATAATAATAATAATAATAATAATAATAATAATAATAATGATAATAATAATAATAATAATAATAATAATAATAATAATAATAATAATAATAATAATAATAATAATAATAATAATAATAATAATAATAATAATAATAAATTTGATAAGAACAATAAAAAAAACAACAAAATACCCGGATGTAGAACAATTTATATGTTCCGTGTGAAATACAGAACTGTACCAAGGTAGGGGTCCAACAGGGTTAGTTTGATACTCTGCCGACGAAGCTGGCTCTTGATGGCTGCAGCTGGGCACGAGAAGGCTGTGAAGTAGATAGAAAAAAAAACACGAACACAATGAGTGGGTAAATCTACCCGTTAAAAAAACAATACCTACAAACGGTACTAAAGTGATTGGGTTCGTTTGTAATAGTTTTTCCTGGCTTTGTTGTGGGTGTTCTGATTCCCGCCTGGGAATTCAATCTTCACTCTTCGGGGTCACTATCTGAAGCTGGGTGCTTAGGACCGCTTCTTTAAGGTTGATTGAGAAGTTAATGTGCTACAATTTTTATTTTCCTACTTCTAATTTACAAGTGAGGGTTGGACCCCTTGTCCTAAAAAAAAACAAAAACAAAGAATTAGGACAGGGTGAACCTAGTTATTACTATTCCACATATGAATCATATTCTGCAGAAGAACTTCTACAGAACATGAAGCTTATGTGGAGTAGTAGTACAATTGATTGTTAGTTTGAGAGAGGCTGTTTTATGTATATGCATATACAGGCAGAAAAAGGTTTCCCCGATATACATTCGCATAAAGCAGCATTACATTTGATATGAGTCTCACACCGTACAAAAATCATTAGTTTGGGAGGAGCTGTTTTATGTATATGCATATACAGGCAGAAAAAGGTTTCTCCCCAATATACATTCGCATAAAGCAGCATTACATTTGGTATGAGACTCACACAGACACATATATTAAATAATAGCCTATGTTGTTGTAACTTCTTTGACGAGAGAGAGAGAGAGAGAGAGAGAGAGAGGGAGAGAAAAATAGAGAGAGAGAGAAGAGAGAGAGAGAGAGAGAGAGAGAGAGAGAGAGAGAGAGAGAGAGAGAGAGAGAGAGAGAGAGAGAGAGAGAGAGAGAGAGAGAGAGAGAGAGAGAGAGAGAGAGAGAGAGAGAGAGAGAGAGAGATTTGGGGCTGTTCACCTCTGCGCTACTATTACCCAGCTTGGCCCCTCTCTAAACTGCTATGTAACGCACGCCCGCTAGGGTTAGGTATAGTAAATATCGATGCGACCTCTATTTACTATACTGATGTTAAATTATATTGGTTCCTAAATCTAACTTTTTGGGTTGTTCACCTCTGCTCTACTATTACCCAGCTTGGCCTCTCTCTAAACTGCTATGTAACGCGCACGCCCGCTAGGGTTAGGTATAGTAAATATCGATCTATGCGACCTCTATTTACTATACTGATGTTAAATTATATTAAAAAGCTCCTAAATCTAACATTTTTGGGTTGTTCACCTCTGCTCTACTATTACCCAGCTTGGCCCCTCTCCAAACTGCTATGTAACGCAAACGTCCGCTAGGGTTAGGTATAGTAAATACCGATCTATGCGACCTCTATTTACTATACTGATGTTAAATTATATTAAAAAGTTCCTAAATCTAACATTTTTGGGTTGTTCACCTCTGCTCTACTATTACCCAGCTTGGCCCCTCTCCAAACTGCTGTGTAACGCCAACGTCCACTAGGGTTAGATATGTGTGGAAATAACGGCCTATCCCAGAGCTGTTATTTCCCCATATTATACTTAAAATTACATGCAACTCTAAATATCCACCTAGTTTTCTCTTTACTCTAGCCTCTGACCGCTAAGTTAGGCTAATTGCTTGAACGCTACCTAAGCCTACCGCAAATTTTCACTGGCATGCATGAACACTTCACTTTGTTTTCTTACTGGATTTTAGACATTCTTTTTGATACGCTATTCAATCTGATGCGTTTTCGTTGCAACCTATTTCTAAACCTCAGCTTTAGGCTCCACCGACTAATCTAGGTTCGCCTAACTTTGGTCTATTTACCCTAAAATAATGTACTTAATAGGCTGCCCTTTTTCTAAACTCACCTTGGTTTTGGGTTTGGTTATATAATTAACATCAATTTGCTCGTATTTTAATATAATGTTGTCATTTTTGCTATTATTTTATATTAATTCTCTAGAAGGAAGTTACATGCCGTTGCGATTTTGGAAAAGTGATAATTCGGCGGCTTGGTGGCGTGGCTTAGTTAAACGAAACTACAACCACATCTTAAACATAGGGCGTGTTCGGCTCTACTCTGTAACTTTGTAGTTCGGCTCTGTAGTTCAGCTCTGTATAGATGTTCTTTCCACTTCCCAGAGCCCTTCACGATAGATATATATATATATATATATATATATATATATATATATATATATATATATATATATATATATATATATATATATATATATATATATATATATATAAAACAATAATATTTATATATATATATATATATATATATATATCAAAGTTATAACATGACTAATGCGAAATATCCCTCTTTCCCTCACTTGCTTCACGTTTCACGATTTCCTAATTATAAATAAAACCCTGCTTTTATGGCAACATAAAAAAAACTCGAGTCATGATCAGCGTAATTTATCTATCTTTGCTAACTACTAAAAGTAGAAAACTAAAATTTTATATAAAAAAAAATGTATACTTTTCTCCGGCTCTCCCAAACAAAATGACATTGATTGATTTTAACTTTGATTCACTTTAATTTGTATATGCAACTATCAGTTTATATTTTTGAAAATATTTTCTTAACACTTTCCTTTTCAAGACAGGAAACAAATGAACGTAAATGTCTCTCACATTCGTATTTATTGATGACGAATTGAATAAGTCAGTTGCAAATATGAGTCTTACTGCGCTGTCTTCGCGAAGCTCTGAGACAAGAATGGACAAGAATTTCTACTGCGTGTATGCGTGTAACATGATGATACTGGTATATCATTATGTGCATGTTTTTACAAGTTCAAAGCGAATGGCTACAACTTACAATTTTATAAATATACTAATTTAATTTAATTAGTATATAATGTTTAAATAAGGATCCACTATCGTTTACATCTCATGGACCCCCAATTGTTTTTGTAACTTTTATGGACCCTTTGCAGGCTGTTGTAGACCCCTGGGGTCGATATAGACCACTTTGGGAATCACTGGTTTAAGGGATTATGGAGGGTAGCCGAGACCAGTAAACCGCTGAAGCTCCTCTGTCATTTCCTCGATCTTCTTTAATACATGCTGGTATTTTGGTTGAAAGAGTGCGCTCTGGTGAATCTTTGATATTGTGTGGGGAGGGAAAAGGGGCCTTTTGGAGTGGTAGAGGATGTCTTGGTACCAAATTTTAAATGAAACAAATGTTGAGAAAGTGAGAATAAATTTTATTTAGGTTTTATGGATTTGAAACAGGGGTATGACAGAATTAATAGGGAAGCTCTGTGGCAGATGTTAGTGATATATGGAGTTGGTGGAAGACTTCTGAATGGAATCAAATGTATGTAGGACGATAGTGAAGAGTGTGTAAGAATAAATGGTTGAAAGTTATTGGTTTAAATATTAATAGCAAAGTGAGAAAGGGGTGTGTTATGTATCCTTGGTTATTTAATTTGTATATGGGTAGGGTTATAAAAGAATTAGAGGTAGGGGTAGCAGGACAAACTGTTAAAGTGATGAAGAATGGAAAATAATGGAGGGTGCCCTTCTTATTGTACGCAAATGATTTGGTTTTGTGCGGCGAATCTGATGAGAATTTGATAGGATTGGCAGGGGGATTTGGCAGAATGTGTAAAAGGAGGGGTTTGAAAGTAAATGTAGATAAGAGTAAGGTTATGGTAATGAGTGAGGGGAGTCCGCGGTGTGAAATTATGTTATTGGAACAAGTATCTGAGTTTAAATATTTAGGGTATATGTTGGATGAAGGGAACGGATGATGCAGAGTATAGTAGGAAAGTTGTGAATGGTAGGAAGGTGGCTGGTGCAATTAAATCCTTGGTGGATGTAAATGGACTAAGCCTTCAGTGCGCAAGGGTTTTGCATGAGCGTATGTTGTTAATGTGTAGCAGTGAAACTATGGTATGGAATAAGAGGTATAGATCTTAAATACAATGTGATCAAATGGACAGTCTTAGTGGCATGTTAAGTGCGAGAAGAATTGATAAAAAGAGGAATGAACGTATTAGAGAGTTGTGTGGTATGAAGAAAGGCATAAATAAGAAAATAAATGAGAGTACATTGTAATGGTTTGGTCATATGAAAAGGATGGATGATAGTCGGTTGGTTAAGCGGATGTATAGTGATAAGTGTATTGGGAATGCGAATCTACCTTCTAGGAGACCGAAGAAAAAGTGGATTGACTCAGTAAAGGAATGCGAGTTTGGCAGAGGCGAGAAGAAAGGGGCATAATAGGAGTGAATGGCGGGGTTTTAAGAGGGGTATGATTATGGGTCTGGCCCAGGGGATGAACCCAAAATTGACGAGATACCACAGCGAGGTCTGTCGCAGTCTCGTGAAGCCCTTGGGTGGATGTTTGTGACTACGACGGGTTTTCACTTAAGGGTATGGAGGGGATGGTAAGGTAGGGCTTTCTTTTCGACTCGCGTCATGTTCTTCTACTACCTTTCGGTTTCCAGCGTATGCTGCGCACCTCACCTCCAACCTGGGGAAAGGAGGTAGATGATAATAATAATAATAATAATAATAATAATAATAAAGTTCTGTGTGTGTGATGGCTGGTCGACAGATTTAAAGTTTTGGAGGAAGCGATCTTTCGTTTAGGAGAGAAATCTTTTGTTCGTTTGTTTTTTTCAATATATATATATATATATATATATATATATATATATATATATATATATATATATATATATAATATATATATATATATATATATATATATATATATATATATATATATATATATATATATATATATGCTATTTATATATATATATAATCTGTACTAAGGAGATATTTTCCCATCCTCTACAACTCCGTTTGATTCCCCAACTCTCAAGGTAGGGTTTGCATTTTAACATAGGAAGTCTGACTTAATTTGTTTGAAAAGAGTTCTACTGAATAATGGAATAGTTATAAAATCCTTTTTATAATTTTAAAGAAGATATATGATCGTATATGTTTTGCTTAAATATAGTTTTATTATCGGTTTTACCGATCTCAAATGATTTTAGTTCTCAAAATATATTTTCGCGTTAATCTATTTTGGTAGCAAATAATTGTTAAACTTAAACTCGTGGTATATTTTTGGATGCTTTTATTTCATCTTGTTCAAATGCGAGTTTGTTTGTTGCTTTTCAACTTCACAAAAGTTTCCACCTCTTGAAGGATCAATTAAATGACGGAGCAAAAATGAGGATTATATTCTTTCAAACTTCATTTGAGATTATGATGCTTTTGAACAACCTTGTTGCAAAACCAATTATTAAGATTCATATTATTTAGAATCGGTAAGTGATGAGTAAGGAATGCAGATTCCTTAAATACATTATTAAAGGTAGTTACAATAGACATAACATTAACTACCTCATTCCTTGATATTACGTACTTCAAATCATTTTAATATGGATCAAGATTGAACCACCAAGATCAAGATCGATCAGATTAACCACCAGGCCCAACATTGCAATATTTACAGAAATCTTTTAGTAACACTTTTCCTGTTATAGAGTATTGAAGATGTTATACATGTACTGGTACAATGGATTTTGCAGCAATAGAGTTGTTTCAAGTTAAATAATTATGCCAACAATGATCCAAACTTTGATTATCTGCCAAAGGAAAGCCGAATCGACTTTCAAAAGTGATATAGTCCTGGTTCTGTGAAAGTGGAACAAATGCTCCCTACATCCATTGGTAATAATTCAGAAAAAATGACATGGATCTGGATTGATGAGCTGATAAAATACTGGAAAATCAAAACAAAATTACGATTTCATATCCACGAGTATTCAAAAAAAAAAAGATTATTTAGTAATTAACCTAAAAGAACACAGAGCACACACACACGAATTATGGTGCATTAATTATTTCTAAAACCATTCAACCATAGTTCATCATCAATCAGTGTATCCACAAAGTCAATAATAATAACCTGCTATATTGAAACACCAAAATACTAATTCAGTTTAATTTTGTATTAGCTGATCACATCCACAGTATATATATATATATATATATATATATATATATATATATATATATATATATATATATATATATATATATATATATATATATATATATATATATATATATATATATATATATATATATATATATATATATATATCATATATATATATATATATATATATTTGTGTTTTTTTTTTAAAGCGGTTTTGTAAAACTGTGAAAAACCGAATACGACTGTATAATTAAAGAGTAAAGATGGTCTCGTAAGAATGAAGCACAAATTAAACCTTGGAACAACTATAATAATTTCAATCTGGTGATTTCGAATTCTAACACTACTCGTATATACGAAGAGATGGCAAAATTAATTAATTTTTTTTTCAAGAAATAAGTACAAAGTCGTTAAATACTATTGCACATAATAGAACGCTGAGGACCTTACTTCAAAGCTATATCAGGAGAGAGAGAAAGTATAGAGGGGCAAATGTGGCTTGAAAGATGCGACTATATGGAAAGCAGAGGTTATGGATGGAATCCTCTGAAACTCGTATCAAAATTGTTTCAATAAGTTATAGTTCTCCATATGAATCAGCCATTCTAGACTTCCTAACAGATCTGAACACAAATACCTCCCCAACAATTCGAATGGAAATTCCGAGTTACAAAAGACGTATAAGCGGATAAAATCAATATCGATGCAGAACGAATCGAATTATAATTCCGTAAAAGAGACTAGATTACTCTTATCAATTAAACAAGTAATGCAAATAATAAAATTGGTATTACATGGATTGGAATTTTCTTAGCTTATGTTAAAATGTTACCAAATAAAATGTATAAATTCCTCGATAAATATGAGAAAAAGAAAAAACAGAAACAATGAAGTAGAGATTAAATAATGAAAATATTCAGTAGTGTCCAAGCGCTTCATAATAACAAGT
>JABUQX010085905.1:30000-32500 GCA_015478945.1 Trachelipus rathkii
TTCCAAGGGATTTGGAGGAGAGCGGTAATAGTACCTTGTATTAAGGGTAAGGGAGAAAAGGGGAATGTTTATTGAGTGTTACACAACTTGAGTGTTGTAGGGAAGGTATATCTGGTATTTATGGTCGAAAGAGTGCGTCCGAGTGCTGAGGGACTGATTGGTGAAAAAAAGCAAGGTGCGTTTAGGAGTGGTTAGAGGCTGTGTGGATCAAATCTTACATTGAAACAAATGATTGAAGAAAAATGAGGGAGAAGAAGAATAAATTAATTACTTTCTTGTAATGGATTTGCACAGGCGTATGATAGAGTTAATAGGGAAGCGTTATGGAGGTGTTAGTGATATTGGTGTTGGTGGTAGGCTTCTGAATGGAATCACAGTGTGTATATCGATAGTGAAGCGTGTGTAAGAATCATGGTGTCATATGGTGATTGGTTTCAGGATTAATAGGCGGGAGTACGAACAGGGTTGTGTTATTGTCTCCTTGGTTATTCAATTTGTATATGATGGGGGTTATGAAAGAATTTGAGGTGGGGATGGCAAGGAAATGTGTTAGAATGGTGAGAATGGAGTTGAGTGGACGGTGCCCTACCTAATTATTATGGCGGATGATTTGCGTTTGTGTGGCGAATCTGAAGAGAGTTTGAGAGGATTGATAGAGGAGATTTGCAGGGTGTGTGAAAGGAGCGGTTTGAAAGTAAACGTAGATTAAGAGTAAGGTTATGGTTGTAGTGAGGACAACTCCTCAGTGTGAAGTTATGTTAGATGGTGAGGCAGCTGGAACAAGTGTCTGCAGTTTAATATTTAGTGGTAAATATGTTGGATGAGAAGGGAACGACGATGCAGAGTGTAGTAGTAGGAAAGTGTTGAATGGCAGGAAGGTGGTGGTGGTGCAATTAAAATGTTGGTGAATGAAAGGGAGCTAAGTCTTGAGTGTGCTAGGGTCTTACATGAGGTATGCTTGTCAAATGTGTTATTGTATTGGTATGTGAGCTATGCGTCTGGAATAAGAAGTATGATCTAAAACTTCAATGTGTTCAGATGGACAACTTAGGGTGTGCTAGGTGTGAGAAGAATGATAAAGAGAGGCATGAACGTCTTAGAGAGTGGTGTGGTGTGAAGATAAGGGTAAATGAGTAGATATAAATGAAGTACTTGTTGAGTATATGGTTTGGTCATGTGGACAGGAATGAATGATAGTAGGTTGGTTAAGCGTATGTAAATCAGTGGTGAGTGTGTTGGACTCGACGGCTGGGAGACGAAGAGTAAAGTGGATTGAGTCGGTTGAAGAATGTTGAAGGAGAGAAATGTGAGTTTGGGGTTTTGTGAGGTGCATGAGAGGAGAGAATGGCGGGTTTTGTAATGGGGGCATGGTTGTGGGCCCACCTGGGCCAGGGATGAACCTTACATTGACGATTTACCAGTGTGAGTGGTCCGTCGCGGTCCATGATGCTCTAGGGTGATTTTCTTTTGTGACGAGCTCTCACTAATTAATGGTCCAGAGGGGCGGTAAGGCTGGGCTTTCTTTTCGACGTTTGTCAGTTCTCCTACTGCTTTTTCTTTTCCGATGCTTGTACATCACCTTACCCCCAATGAAGTAAGCAAAGAGGAAGGTGAAGAAAGAAGAAAGAAAGAAATAATAATATTAATAATAATAATAATAAATAATAAAAATGGTGTTCATTATTAACCTAACCTAATATTCAATCCTTTAAGTGTAGATTATTCGTTAAAATTAAAAACTTCTTTCGTTTAATTTATTATTATTATTATTATTATTATTATTATTATTATTATTATTATTATTATTATTATTATTATTATTATTATTAGTTTTAATAACACTTAACAATTAAAATAAATTATATATGTGTAAAAAAAACTTAAAATAACTATTAGGCAAGCTTTATAATAATAATAATAATAATAATAATAATAATAATAATAATAATAATAATAATAATAATAATAATAATAATTTCTTAAAATAGTAAATAAATAAATGAGTCAGTCGAATATCAGAAACAAAATGACACTTAATTCCCATGTTAATGGCAAGAAATATTTAAATATTATTGTTTAAACTTTCTGGATATAAAATGACCTTTCCTTAAATATTATACCAAAAAATAAAATAAAATTGTTATTTAAATTAACGGTCAATAGAACCCGTTATTTCTCAGCAGTTTTAAAACCGTTATAAAACTAACTACGGATCAAAGTCGTCTCATATACCAAATTCCTAAAGGTAAAATTAAAAAAGAACCTCACACAACATTTCATACATATTCACACAAAACAAAGGGACTTGGAGGGACGGACCATATTGTAATAAAATAGATAATTAATTTTTCACTCTCATTTACCCACCCTGCAAAGAGGCAAGAAATTTCCTATTAAAAAGGTTTTCTAGTTTGGGGGGGAGGGGGTTGGAGTGAGAATGGGGAGGCAAAGTACTAAAAATTTTTTCCTTTTTTATTTTTTTTTTAATTACAAAAATTCA